>WAAG01021200.1:1687-11871 GCA_013390105.1 Tichodroma muraria
AAACCTTAATTTAATTATTACCCATATGAAAGTGTGCATACAAAAGCCAGCATTCATAGCAGTCAACAGTTTTCTTCAGAGAATGGTATTGCTACTGCGTGACCTCTGCAGAATAGAGAAGCAGCAGAAATACCTCTGACTGTTTATGTGCAGACACACATGGATCCTGAGACGTTACCCCGCAGTTCATGCACCTCTTAAAGAACTTTCTCTACACTTAACAATTCTGATTTCTCCTCAAGTAAGGAACAAACATTCTTTTTTAATCTTTTTTTTTTTTTTTCCTGTTTTAAAAAGAGTTTATATTGGTTGNNAGAGTTTATGATAGTGTCCCCTTGTCTCTGAGCACCACAACACTGTGATGCTAAAAACATCAAGTCCCTATACACAAAGAGCTCTGGCAGAGGTTAATCGTGAACTCAAACAATGGCACACTTAGATTCAAAGCACAGCATTGAAACCTGTTTCTATGCAAGCATAAGATGACCCATACAAAAGCAAATTTTTTTCCTAAGAAGCATGCAGAAATGGGCACTCCTAACATTGAAACCAACTCGAAAAGTCAGGCAGAAAAGGCTTTCCAAGATAAAATTACTTTACCTTGTAATTCCTTTCAAGGGCAGAGGTGCATAGAACCAATCCTGACAAGTTCTGAATATCTCTCTAGCAGTACTGTCTCGTGTTACTTTCGAGTTCAGTGTTGCCTCTCCCAATCCATCAGCATAAGCCCCAGAAGTAGAAGGAGGAGGGCAGGCAGGAAAGATGAAACAACAGAGAACGAGAAAGGCAAACCAACGCCTTTTGGGTACAACGCTCCTGGACTGAGTGAGCAAAGAAGGTTAAGAGCCCTCAGCTGTTCCACAGCTTGGATTCCCTTACCACAGCTAGCTCTGAATGACACTGGGACAAAGTGCCATGGAGAACAGTAAACCTTCTCCTTCTTCCTCAAGACAGCGAATACCCCACAAGACTGAAGTATGATCACGTGACTGAGAAAGCAATTTGTTAAAATGCCACAGCAGGTTAGGAATACACGACCACTGAGGTCTTTCCCCCACCCAGCAACATGTACAAAAGTATGTTCCAAACACACAATTTTTAAATAGACATGCTGAGAACACGGGGGCTCTGGGTGGCATTCCATCACTGCTGCTGCACCTTTTAATTAGTGTGTAATGAACACACTTATCACCGACACCACATCTTTTATCATGTTAAACTGTTGAGACATTCTGCTCTAACCATCAAAGACAAAAAATAGCTGCCACAAACTGATCCCTCAGCAAAGTCAGCCAAGTAAAACCTGTGGCCATTTTACTTGCAATATTCCTCTCTAGTGCAAATATTGATGACTTCTCAGCTTGGGGGACTAACACAAAAAAACCCCAAAGATGAACACCTAAAAACCAAAAATAAATAAACAGATGTCTCTTTCAGCATCAGATAATTCTGGGGTTTTTTTCTAAAATGAGCTTTATCTCAACACTGACTTCATGAGCTAACAGTAGGACTCATAGAAAACCTTGATTTCCACAAGAGATCATACCTTTCTATTACATTACAGATAAAACAGTTCAATTCTCACCATGTTCAACTCAAAATATTACACTATAAAAAGTATATTTTATTTTTAAAAGTATCTATGGATTTTTACAAAACAAAGGTACAAGCACTTAAGTAAATTACAGTCTTCTGTAATTGCAAGATGTGGAAGCAGATACAGGTGAGTTTAAAAGAGCACACAACTTATTTTTATCATGTCATGTGTCACCCTAACAGTATGATTTTAACAATTAGACCCTGACGTAAATTAACACCTATAATAGTTGTGTTTCCAAGCTGGTTTTGAAGTGGGATTAAGAGAGAACAGGCCTTGTGTGTGCAGGACCTCACCTTTCTGCCAGCAAATGAGAGAGTCTGTTCACTGATAAGGGAACACAGAGGCCCAGAATGGGAGTTACTGTCAGAGGCAGAGTGCCTGGGACTGCAAGAGAGCAGCAGAGCCCCCAGTGATCCACAGTCACAGGAGTTCTATCATTTCCTGAACACACACTGCTCTTGGTTGCCTCAGCTTATCGTCTCATTTGCCTGCTTTGGCCATTTGGTGAGACAAAGAATGAGGCACAAAGGGGCACCAAAATATGGGGGCACCAAGGGAATAAAAATTAAATGAAGTTACGTGAGGCCAAACTAACGGAAGCAAATGCATGGCAGTGTCTACGCTGCTGCCCTGCTTTGTGCGCACGAGGAGGTGCAGCCCCAATGCAACGCTCTGGTTCTGACCATGGAATACCCCGGGGCACTTGGATGTGCAGAGCTGTGCTTCCCCCCAGAGGAAACACAACCCCAGCGTCCTGGCACAGCTCAGAACAGGAGTCCTGAGCAACACCAGCGGGTGAAACCTCCGAGTGTGGATATGCACACGAGCTACACCCATGCCGACTGAGAACGGAGAAGATGACACACACAAATTAATATTAATATTATCTATTAGGATAGCCATCAAATTATAATGCAGAATGAAGACTACTCCTCTACCACTTCAGACAGACAGTTCATTTACTCAGAGAGGTTCTCAGCATGAAAAGAAGTGCAGAGAACAGCAGGTCCCCTCCTGAGGGACATAAGCAGAGGTGATTCCATGGCAGAGCAGGGGCTTTACCCCCAGCTCCTGAAATCCTCAGTCTGAGCCAATGGGGCTGCTCAGCCTCCAGGGCAGGACACATTACTGAGCAAGCAGCACAAGTGTTCAGGGAGAACTGTGCTTTTAAAGTGGTTCTTTTGTCCTGTCTGCAAGATGAATGCAGTTTGCAGAAACTAAGTTTCTTTAGCCCAGTTTGTGCAGGTATGGAGTCTGGCAATATCTGCAGCCAGGCTGTGCAAGGTACAGCTCTTGAAAATACCTCATATACTGGTGTAAGTGGTAAGTAAAAGCAGAAGAAAATGATGACATTCTTCAAGAAACAGCTTTAGGTCCTTGAAAATGATTATTTCGGTTTGCCTGCAACTGTAAAAATGAGTTTCAGATAATAGCTTTTCTTTTATATAGTAAATGATAAATGAGCATTTAAACATTGACTCATCCACCAACGAAGATATAAAGAACATAAAAAGTCACTGTGCTAACAGGGAGTTTGAGAACTAAAGTCACCTGATTTTTCAACCTGGTGATTACACCATAAGGATGTTCATTTGTCTTTACTTCCACTCCAGTGTTCCAAAAAGTATATATATTTCCACCAAAGACAATCAACCCTTTTAGCTTTGGCCATTTATATTTCTGAGCTAACCCCCACAAGAGCCTTCTGTTCCAAGTTCATGGGTCTTTTATGACCATAAACACAATCACTGCAATATTCTGACCTCAGGATATCTAGAGAGAGCAAAAATGCTAAAAAACCCCCTCCATTAGTGTTCCCCCTCACTCAGTACAGGATTGAACACCCTAAAAAAATCCAGTGAAAGTCTTATCCACTTTGATTACCAAGAGCAGTTCACACAATTGACTCTGCCTTTGGTCTACATGTGAAAGGAATGAGAAGGAAAATCATTACACAGGACCCAATATTTTCAAAAGGGACAAGGGGAATCCAAGCCAAAGTATTAAGAGTATGAGAAGGGAGTTTTATGTTTATTAACATGCAAGTTTTCATTTTTCCTAGAAAATACGTCTCCAAACCTTTATAAAGCATACTAAGGTGAGAGAAGCCCAGCCACAGAGAGTTCACATGGTAACAACTATCACTTAACACATGGGCTGAATTTTAAGATTTCAAGAGACAATCTGTGATCACGGTGAGTCACAGGTATCATTCCTTGTCAAGGTTTTATTTCCATTGTCTCCTGCACCGTGAAAGGAAACCGCAAGCAGCAACATTTTATTGTGCTCCGTGCACACACACCGTACATAAGGTTTTTGGAGGCTTTGGGCTGGGTTGGTTTGTTTGGAATCAGAAGGAAAATTACTCAGTGCAGTAGTACAGCCTGCATCTTACATCTTCTGTTCCTTACCTTCCCCAGTACCCTATCATATACATGCTTGCCCAAAGTATATCCAGCTCTTAGAAAACAAGTCAAGATCTCTGCTAATTTTAGCAAGCACATATTTTCAAGCAAAAGCACACTTTTTACTTTCTGTTCATCAACTCTTTGTCTGTTTTCTCCAGTGGATTCCTCCTACTCAGATGCTTGGCAGACAGACAATATTACTATAAGCTTTGGAAGTGCCCTACACATAGCAAACACTATCATAACAAAAATAAACAAACAAATTAAACTACGCAGACATTTAAAAGTAGAAATTAGTTCATAAAAACACTTACGGTTCTCTTCATTGGAATCTTTCAAAAGAATCTGTCAGTAAGGAAGTACGAAGTTATTTGGTTCAGGGGTGAGATTTTTCCCCTCTCTATTGACTGATGGATGAAGAATATTGAGCTCATGAATTTGGTGAGACTTGCTTTCTGGCATTCAAAACCTTTGGAAAATAGCTGGCTGCAGCTCTGTGTGGAAGCCACCACGTCCTATAAATGACTTCCTGCGATCTGAATGCTGAAATAAAAAACGACTGGAGATGCCAGAGAGCGTGAAAACTAACTGGGGTTTCCAATCTCTGGCACCCCAGCAGTCACAGAGGAATTCCTTAATCGGAGTAAAACTATGGATAAGAGACAGTAAGCATGAGAGGGGGCAAACCCAAAGTTCAAATCTGAATGTGCTCTTTAATATCCACACAGACTTTGTCCCTGAACAAGTGAGGTGTGTTTGAAAGCAATGCCAAGTTCCAGCTCATCAAACACCTTCTGTTGCAGGACCCAATTTTAAAGGTGCTTATAACTTTAATTTGGGTCAAAATATCCTCAGAACTGTGTTTGGTACAGTTTAAGCAAAATCGGTAGACTTGTTTCTCAGGTGAAGTTTAAGAGAAAACATTGATGTTACAAGTCAAATAAAAGAACCTCCCCAAACTCCAGCTCCCGTTCACTCCCCAAAAGAGCTACAGCAAAGTCTCAGAAAGCTGGGATTGAGCACAGGCAAACACCCATGGAATTCCTGTCAGCTGCATCCCTGCCTCACCAACCTTAACGGCGGCTTTTCTTGCCTTCAGAGCACTTAACTTTGCACCCTTAACATTCCCCCAACACGGGATTTAAGTGTAATATCCCACTTGCATGTGGGAATGAACAGCCACCAGCCCACCAGGTTTCCAGTCCAGTCATCCCCACAAAAAGATACACCCTAAGGACTGACATACATAAATCAGGTTTTGGATCGCAGTAACCCCTCTGAAACGTCCTATCTTTGCTGTCAAAGAAATTGACCTTCTTCAGTTTAAAGGTGCTTTCTCATAGGATTCCTCTCAAAACTTAGATATTTTTAACATCCATTCAAGAAAAACAATGTCTGAAAGTATTTTGGACTCCACTTCTGGACGTCGGAATATATTCATTAGTCCTTAGTAATGCTGGGGCTGCCCAAGATCTTCAATCACTCTGTCCAAAAAACAAATACGTACCACATCTTCTCCACAGAAATTCAGCAAAATATATACAGTTAATAAACAATTCAATAAATAATAGTCTTTAAGAACTCCTTGACACGTAACCCTGCATTTCAAGCCCTTTAAAGTGAGACAGCTTCCACGCAGCCTCCACACACAATCTGAGCCACCAGACCATTTCACTGAGGTTCAGTGTTGGATGTAATTATACCTGAAACCTCCATTCCCAAAATGCTGAGCTTTGGAAACTTCTGCTGACTTTGAAAATAAGGCCTAACTGTACAAATAAATGCAACCCAAGTCTCTGATTGCTCCCTTTCCATAGCACAACAACTACATGGTTGTATTATACATCTTACACCAGGCATTACTGAGGAACCACTATTAATAACAATAAATCACTGTCGATAATTAGAAATAAATAAATTTCAATAAGATTATGCGTAAGACAGCTAAATTTTACAAAACCTAACCTGTTTTTTTGTTTGAGGAAGCACTGGGAGAGGAAGTGCCTCCATAGGAAGAAGGTTGGAGATACACTGCAGGCCCAACTGTACGCCTGAGTGACCTCAGCTTTCCTCCTCTAGACATACAGAGCAACTTCCAATTGATACCACAAATTCCATTTTACACAACTAAAAAGGCTGTATTTCAAAAATTTCCTCTTTATCTCAACAAAAGGCTTTCTACCAGTTACAGGTTCAGAGAGACTTTGACAGATCTTGCTTCATTTACCACTTAGGAAGCTTAAAAAAACCCAGCAAGAAAAATCCCAAGAGATAAACAGAGCATTATTACACAACGTAACAGAAGTTGTTTAGATCTGGTGTTCTTGTGTCTCTGCTGAAGCACGAGAAGGTTTCCTGGCACTCCTTTGAGTTCAGCAAATATCTACAGATGTATCTTGTTTAATAACATCGTGGTCTGGCTGTACCAAAACTGCTCCTCAGCAAATCCTTCCTTCTCATGTCACTTGTCCGATAAATATTTGTAACACTTATTTTGGATATTCTCAGGTTCACTAAGCAAACATAGGGTTCTTTGTCCTTTATTTATCACTGATCCTTTCCTAGTACAAAACCTAAAAGGAACTGCAAGATGAAGCCAGGAGACTCCGTGAGCTTTCAGCTGAAGCTCTCAAACACAGACTACCTTCTTAAGGCTTTTTTCCTGAATAAATTTGGTACAGCCAAGCCACTTAAACTGCTGGGTCATGTCCATCCCTGGAAGAAGCATGTCTCTATAAAAAGGAAGTATAATTTGGTCACAGAACATCAATACTAAAACCCACTACTTGAGTGAAAGGCTGGATGCGCAAAGTCAATGGCACAAGGTTGATTGGCTTCTGAGGGAAGCCATCCCTGGTTCCTTCAGGTGCCACTGGGCTTTGGGAACTCCAAGGGGTGAGGAAATGGCAAGCACTTTGTCTTTCCCTTCACAACACTGAGGGACAAAACAGACTATTCCTGTAGAAGCCTGATAAACAAAACTACTTTTTAAAGAAGAAGACACATACTGTATTGACATAGTAGCTACAGGTACAAAGCTGGGTTTCCACTGAAAAAAAATTTGTCTGGTCAGGGTTTGTTTTTAATGGTTTTCCATTTCCTTAAAACAATTTAAGCCAACCATAATGGCTAAAACTTTCAGCAGTCCCACCAGTAAGTACTAGCCATGCTTAATTCCCATGCAGTGGCCACTAGTGCAATTCAAGTGCAAAGTTTCAGGGAAGATTCTTAGAACTGGGTCTTTGCTTCAAAGGCATCTTCATACAAAACACTCCCCACAATTTTCACAAGCTGAATTCAACTTGAAAGACCACGATCTGCAAAAAAGCTCTGTATTTTCAGGAGAAATTTGCAAAACATTAAACATCCATTACCTGCAGCACCAGACGCTAAAGTGAGGCCTATCAGCAATCAGCCACTTCCCCTGCTGGGATGCAGGATGGAACCCCTGTGGTTGAGGGGAGATGTCCAGAGGAACTTTTCCCTTCCAAACTCACAAGGAGAATGCAGTGCTGGAGAGTGACTGCAACAAGAGCAATTTCTAAGATGCACAAAGGTTCAAACATCTCCTGTACCGTGCTTTGGGACATCTGACTAACCAAACCAAAAACAAAAACCAGGTCATGCACTCATGCATTTTTGTTAGAGAGAGCTTCCTCTCCTTGCATGAGGCAACACACCAGGTTTAACCACTGAACTCAAGGAGCATAAAACCCAATTACTTCTTCAAGTTACCACATTTAGGTGTTTCAGCATGGCAATTGTGTTTGAATTGCAGTATTGCAGAGACTAAAGTGTATTTTAACAACTTTTTGGCAACTCCCGTAACATCATGAGTGTTGTTACAATGATGTCCTTGCCCAGGTGTGGACAGGATTGCTCACAAGGATGGAGTAATTTATACAGAAAGTATGGATAAAATAATGGGAAGTTACCTTGAAAGCCTCTGCTCATCTCCAAGAAGGGAAAAGGACAGAAAGCAAAGGTACAAGGAAGAAATATGCAGAAGGTGCAGAAAGTGGAAAGATACAACAATAAAGGTTTAGAAATTCACTTGAACTGCTTTTGGATTACCAAAACAACCATGGAAAATACACAAACATTTGTCACTTTCCTCACACTTCCCTGTAAATTCCTTCTGCCCCTGACCTGTCTCCCTGCATGTGTTCATTCTTCCATCTGCTCTGTCTTTTCCATTCTCTGTCCATCCCCAATCCTGCTGTTCTTCTCATACAGACTTCACTTAAAGTAGGTCTGAGTAACACCCAGCCAGACAGAAACTCTGAATATGCAGGAATTCATAATATTTTACCTCTTTTTTGCTTTGTTTCAGTTCTTTTATTCCCATTTCACAAAAAATTTATATATGTTTCTATTCATGTAACTCTGAAAACTCAGGTTTTCTCTTCTGATTCTAAATGGAAATATCATATATTTTAGTAGTTTATTCTCCTATGTGATTGCTGCCCATTCCTGAAACTGCAGCTATTTGCAGCTGTAAATTTTCCTTCTCCATAGTTGCTTAACTTCAATGGCAATTTTAGATTAAAATGAATTTACATGACTAAATAAATTGGAATATTAAAAATAGAACTATAGAGTGATAAAAGCAATGTAGATATTTTAGATATAACACAAAGTTTTTAATTAAAACACAGAATCTTCAATTTGCTCCTAAATAAAACAGTAACCTTCACTTGATTGATTCTAGGAGTGTTGCTGATATATCTTGTTATAGCAGCATGAATCACATATTAATTAACAATTTGAGTAATTAAAATGTTTTTATTCTTTAAAGATATTAGAGATAGAGCCAAATATCTATCACACACGTGCAAAATTTATGGTATCCAACAACGAAGGAAATTTAAAACAGGAAATTTAGTCTGGCTGGCTACTATATACTAGGCGTAAATGTTTTAGCTTACTCGTTCTATAATGGTATGTACAAACTGAGTTAATCTAAGATAAATCTGCTGTTCATGAGGATATTTCTGGTGTAATCCTTACAACTAAAGGTAAATGAAGTTCTTACATGTTTACAGGGAATCGACCAGTGTTTACAGCTTCTGTCAAGCACCAAAAGCAATTATCTGTGTGCAGAACTTACCTGTCCAGCTCTGCTTTCCTGCCTCAGAGCAATTAAGAGAATTAGAATACCTCAGCAATCCACACACGAGTTTTCCTCATACACATGGTGGTCAACCCCCCCCCTTGCTCATGCCAGCAACACCAGGAACACACACTGCCACTACAGCCACTAAAACCAAACTAATTTTATAACTTATATAGAACGAGTGCCCCCAGCGTGCGCCTTCCCCTGGGACATTGCTCCCAGCGTGGGCCCAGCCCTCAGGCCAAGCATCGGCTCCCCTCAGGAGCTGCCGCCATCTTCCACAGCCTTCCCTGCCTGCCTCCCTCGCCGGGGGTTCTCCTCTTCCCCTGGGGACCCTGGCTCCTTCCAGCCTCGTCTCCCAAACCCTTTTTCCTCACCTCTAGAGTTCAGCCCATCTGCCCAGGACAGAATTCCACGTTTTCCCATATGCTGACTTCCAGGAATCCCAGGTTCCAACCTGCGCCAACAACTCAGTGCCCTGTGCTGCCTCCCCACCTTGACCTTCATTGCTTATTTAACCTGTTGTTCCCTCTAGTTTTCCTTAAATTTCTTTTTTGTTCATTGCCTGTCATCTTTATTTTTACCCTCCTTCTCAGAAGCTGCCTTGTGCCTGTGGGTGCGCAGGTGCCAGCAGGGCTGTGAGGGGACACAGGGCAGTGAGGGGCTGCTCCCACTGGTTCCAGCCAGCTCCGGCTGCCCCTCACCTCAGGGGAAGGAAGGAAGGGACTGGAGAGCAGACAAAATGTCGCCCAGCAGCGAAGTGTGAGGGGAAACACGTGAGGAACCGCCCCGTGAGACCAGAGCAGAGAAGGTGGGATACGTATCCTCAAGATCTCTTCACGGATCGCATCAAAAAACCCTCCTGAACAACTTGCACGTTATGCTGCCAGTGCTAAACTGCTGGTGAAAAATACATATGTACATAAATTTATGTCACACCAAGGAGTATTAAAAAAACGCAGGTGCCATATATTTAGGTACACAGGTTCTTGGAAGTGCTGGCAACAACAACAGGGGCTTCCTTGAGTACCCACACGTATTCTGGCTTATATTAATTCAG
>WAAG01021249.1:302-10629 GCA_013390105.1 Tichodroma muraria
TAGCCAAACAAGTGCAAGAATTGTTTCCCTTCTCGAAAACCAATGCCATCACCTCGTATAGCTCACTGACATACAACAGCTTCAGAAAAATATCCCAACGTCCCATTATACCCATCAACACCGTCACCAGCAATCAGCTTCACCAGTACAGCTCGAAGCTGAGCTCACGCCTTTAAAGACTTTCCAACAGGCCAGAGAGGCTTTAATAATTTGTGGAAGATGCATGAAACTGTTCTACTCTGATGACCAAGTGGCAATACCTTGTTACACAGTCTGCTGTAACAAATAAAGCTGCTTAGGTGAGTTCATGCAAAGACTCTTGAGTCAATGAGGATGGGAGTGAGAAAAGAGCTTGGAAACTTACCCAGAGCAAAGTACTCAAGCCCTAAAGACAGGTTAAAATGAAGGGACAAGGGGAAAGGAATAAGACATGGGAAAGAAATATTAATCTATTTTTTAAAGGATATTAATTATTTACCTTCCAAAGGTGAAAGCTGGATAAAATGAGGCAGTTGGGCAAAACCTAAACTACCTAATACGAAAAAACTAAATGCTGCTAGGATTTCAGCATTCTAGTCTCTCAACTAATTTGCTTTAGCACCCTGAACAAGTTTCCTAAATGTATTGTTTATGCAGAAGTAACAATCAGGGGAAATGTTGCCAAAATAAGAAAGCCACCAGGTGTTTGCAGCAAGGATTATATTTTACAGACCACAAAGGACAACATACACCCATAGTTTTCTGAACAAATACCAGTAACATCACAAGCTAAACTATGACTCTCAGTAAGGACACCTAAAGGAACAAAATGTACATATAAACACAACCTTGCCTCAATGAAAAGTGATATTCTTGACTCTGACAGGACCCAGAAACACACAGGTTTTTAATATACTTTTAACATGCGAGTTTATAAAATTATTAAAAGCAAGTTTCCTATTTATCCCATGAATATTTAGCTTATAAGAAATACAGCTTGCTTACTGAACTAACATTATTTAGCTTACTTTCTCTGGCACTGTTCACTACTAGAAAATACTGCAAGCACCAGTATATAAAAATATTCTACAGTTTAAATTAAGTAATCTTTAGAAAAAGAAACACAAAGAGGTGATAGATAAACTCAACTTCTACAACAACAACAACAGGGTTCACAAGTTCTAATTTTTGCATTGAAAAAACGCAAAAATTAGAAGCATTGTGAGCTTCTTGTAAGCAACAGCTAGTGCTGTTGTCAGAAGTTTTCAATTTTAAAAATTTTTAATTACCATGGTGCAAGAATATACTGTGCCCACTTCTGTTCTTAACACAGTTCCATCTACCACCAAATGTGAGGAAATGAGCACTGTCCTCATCTGCTTACCACAGTGACTACCTGCTTGTTTCTATTATATTCTTGTATCTCAGCTTGTATGACAGTATGAGAGTAATTAGCTTCTTCAGCATTAATTAGAAGGCTAGTTAATTAGAAAGTTAGTTTTGAAGAGAAGCTTTCTGTTACAGAAAAATAGCTTGGCCTTTGTTACACACCTAAATTTGACTTAACCATCTCTCTTTAAAGCACAGTTATTTTGGACAGTTAAGAAGTATCTGTTAAAACTGTCTGGACAAGCATTTTAGTCCACCCACTCTATTTCTATCATAGATAAGGCTTTGATTCTGACAGTCTTCAACAGCAGAATCCCCTTCATTTCAAATATAATAAAGTATTCAATGATGCCCTTTCACTGTTCAGAAGGAAAAGCAGAACTTGTTTACTGACTACATTAATTTAGTTGCACAGGTAAAAAACCTGAACAGAAAATATGCAAACCAGGAGCATATTGATGTCCACTACCCTTCCTGAAGCAGTCTCAAAAGGAAGAGAGCAAACACTGTACAGTGTTACAAAGGAAATACAGCAGTAGGCCCAGAACACAGTAGGCCCAGAAGACAGAAACAGTTCAGCTGTGCAAGGAAGGTCAGCATCTTGTGTGGACCTTTCTGAAAGGGCTTACAGAATTCAGAAGGAGCATCTGGTTCAGTATAAAGTATTTCAAAAAACTCCAAGATGTCTCCTAAGATGCACTACTGTTTCCTTTTATAATTTGAAATTACTTTTATTAAACCATTAAATGTATGAAACAGCAAAAGTGTTCTGCAGCCAAGTCACTTTCCAACTCCAAACCTAAACACCTATCTAGTTATTATGAGTGGGTCATTGATTAGTGAGTAAGTCAAAGCTTTAGAACTCACAGTGCTTTGGGAAATTTTGATGGTGTCCACAGAAATTCTAGAACAGCAAACACAAAGTACAGTAATATTTAAAAAGAGTAAAAAATACCAAATGTACGTCAAAGGTGACTAGCAAAAAGTTTGGTATTAATGAAGTCAAGGAAGTACACTCAAGCTTTCCCAGAACAAAAGAAGAGTTCAAATCCAGGGGTGCAACTTTGCAATTCTTTAAAAGTGCAAGTCACAGAACCTTGAAGAATTTTGAATACAGAATAGTATTACAGCAGCAATTAAAACAAATATGCTGGATATTGGTAGAAGGGCAATGCTCCACCACATAGACCCCAAATTCTTAGCTGCTAAAATGTCAGACATTACTATCACTTGCAAATTATTAGTTATTTCCTCACTCGTCCAAATAGGAAATATTCTCAAGATAAATAATTTATAGAACATCATGATTTGAAGATCCAGTATTTGAATAGCAAGTGTGAAGGTCTTCTGTAAGTTTTATCTGTTCAGTTCTATGTCTAGTTTCAATTATACATGAAACTAGTCTCTGCTTCATTTCTTCTGTTTATACTCTGGCACAGAAATTTTGTAATATGAATATTCTCATTTTGATCTATTCAAGAAATTTGCTAGCACTTTCTATCAGATCTTTTAACTATAAACAAGATGACTGTGTTTGAAGTTCACTACAGAAGGTCTGGTTTACCACAACAGAATCACCCTTCCGAACGTACACTCAGGTTCAAAGCACTTCAGTGGCAAGACTTAAAATCTGACAATTAAGCTACAGAGATTAAAAAAAAACCAAAACACTTAAAATGAAGCAAACTGCATGTTTTCATCAGAGAATAAAGCATGCAGCCCAACTTCTCCATATTTTACTCTAACTTAACTCTGAAAAAATTAAACAGGAGGTACAATTCCTAACTTACATATCCAGTCTTCTGTTGATGAAGTTTGTTTTTACAGTGAATGGAATTTTAAATTCAATAATCTCCTAGTCAATTAAATTCAATCATCTCCTAGTCTTACAAAAGAAAAACAAAATACATGTATCTGTTGTGTCATCCCTTAGCACTTCAATTATGTCCCACACACTATCATTTATTCATAAACTTGCATGCAAAGAAGCTAAAAATATGTGAATTTATCTCTTATTTTCCCTGAAAAGTACACATACTACTGGATAGCCATAGAATAAACTGGGGGTTTTAAGAGCCTAAGTGAAACACAAACTCAACTGAACTTATCAGTTCCCTAAGTAGGACAAATCCAAACTTATTTATACTTTAAACTTTTCATCTTCAACAGAAAAACTACAAAACATAAGTAAACACATCTTTCTCTACAAATCCAAAACCCTCTTTGAACCAACCAAAAGCACTGACAATGCCTGCTATAGTTTATGTAAATGCATCAAAAAGACCTATCTCAGAGCTCCCTAACATTTTTCATTCACTGAGCTGTGAATACTTCACAAGCTGTGTAGCAAGTTCTTTCCAATAAAGCATCTTCAAAGACCACAGAAAAATTAATCCCATTGTGGGCTACAGAAACTGCAGTTCCCGACAGCACAATTTATTTGGGGCACTTTCTCAAGAGCAAACAGCTTCAGACGTGGCTTGCCACCATTTAAGTAAGCACAACTTAAAGAGTGCAGCCTGCTAGATTGCTATTCAGTGACCTGATCAAAGTATAAAATAAATACTCAAAAAGAGAAGCCTTCACAACTTGATCGACATTTTAATCCATACTCATGCAGCTCTACTAAACAGGGTACAAGACTGAAGGCAGACGTTCTTAATTTGTTCCCTCTTCTCATAAAAATATATCATGGGAAAAATGGTTAAGGAAAAATCATTTACAGCTACCCTTACATTCTGAAAAAACAGGAGTAATTTGGCATTTAATTCTGCAACACCCTTCATCTGGAAGGTTCATATTCTTCAAGGAGGAAAAACATACCTGCTATAGGCACATATCCAACTCCTTGCTGATATACAGTGGGCATCAGGACCACTGGCTGTGGCTGCATCATCATGGCAGCTGGCAAGGACTTGACAGAAAAGGCACAGATTAGAACAGATTAGAACAACTCAGGAAATAGCCAAAAACTGCCAGCAATTAGGACTGTTTGCAAACAAGTCATCACATTGCAAATCCATGTTCAATAGTACAATATGACTATGCTGAGCACTAATCTATATGAAGCAAAATTTCTGGCAAACTAACTGAACTACCATCTTTCAAATGGCAATTAATTTGCCTGTTAATCAATAAAAACACATCATGTCAAACTCGCCTTTCGCAAGAGTGATGAAATGTTATCAAAATGCATTATTTTAAAATACAGGTTTAATCAGCTTTCATGCCTTAGTCTTGTGAAAGGAATATACAACACACTTATCATGAATTAAGTATTAGACAAAATCTGATTTTTATTCTTATTTTTTATTTTTAAAAGCAGTACACCACTCCTTAAAGCAAATTTTACTTTAAATCAATCATTTTTGAGGTAAAACAGTGCTTTAAACAAAATATCAAATTAACTCCATTCCCTTTCACTACGACAATAACTTGCATTATATTTCAGTTCAGTTTGATCCTTGAGAATATTGAATATTATGAACAGTACATTCACAGTGAGACAGTTTTCAAGGTTAATTATAAAATCTTTTCTCCCCAAGGTAATGGAACAACTGTTCAGATCTGGAGCAGAATGCGAATTTCAAAGAGCAAGGAATATCTGTTCCCAGCTGTGCACTCAGCAGCAGCTTGGAAATTCTGATGATATACAAGTGCAGTAAGAAGCATTCAGGGCTGCATATGTTACATGTTATCCAACAGCTACTTGAAACAAGGGTGACAGATGAGGAAGCTCCAGGAGCTGCTAAAGAAACCAGGGTAAATCTGCAGTTCATGACCAGTAGCACCAAAGGCACAAGAAAGGAAGTGAAAAATAATGTCATCTGAAAGAGCATTCGAACTACCCAAGAAACAGGCAAGACAGAGAAGAGCTTCCATTATTCTGCTTCTAAACTGACTTGAATTTTTAAATATTTAGGTGGGGTAAGTTATTGTTAGATTCCACAAAGCTTTTTGAAAATTATTATTACTATTAAATTAGAAATGACAATAGACCGTTTAGCTGAGGGTTTCTCTTTTATACATATAGTAGCACAGTGTTAAGGAAACTTTCCTGTCTGACCATCCAGGAGCCACTCTGGCACCCACTCCAGTCTGTAACTGCTGAGACCAAGGTCCCTTTGCAGTGAGTGGCTCCAGTGACTCCATGGGTGCTCCTCTTGGCTCCCTGCACACCCCACACTCACAGTCAGACAGGGTTTCTTCACCAGCTCAGCACTGGAATCCCACAGCAGTGTCTCAGATGTCTGGATCCTTAAAATAATTTAATCATGGTGCAGTAAAGCAGAACCAGCTCAAGCTGGTGCCTCCAGGGAGGGACCCTCAACAAAGGAATCCCTGGGCTTTTATACCCTCACAGTCTGTGCACCCAGACAGTCTGGGGTCTTCCTGCTGACCCATCAGCTCCTGCTGGATCCCAGTGTTTGGTCCCCTGGCCAGTGCCACAGGTCCTTGTGCCCTTTGTGGTACAAAGGGCCAGCACCAGGTCATGGTCCCTTTCCTGGGGACCACGGTGGGGCTCCCACCATGTCCCCCACCCAGGGCACAACCTGCAGCTCTCACTGCAGCTGCACACCCAGCAACCTGCTCTCATACTCCTCAACAACAGGAACAAGCTGAATTTTGGTAATTGCAAAACAAGATAAATATCCATTTGCCACCTCACCACAAAGTATTTATTGTCTTTACAAATATTTTTCACTGCTATTCCCAGAGTTAGGTATAATTATTTTAAATGCCAACACACACAAACAACCTGTATGGTACAAGAGATCTACTCCAGTTTAAAATGTCTCCCTCCCACTACTTAAGAAGCTTCTCTCCCTTCCCACCCCAAACTCGGCTTACCGTGTATGACATAACCAGATTAATCATTCCTTCCTTGTCATCACCTTGCCTTCCACTCAAGCTATACCATTCATCCTCCACATTTCCTTGTTTCAGAGACTCAGGAATTGTAATGTGTGTCCAAGCAATGCGGTCATCCATTGAAAAGGCTCTCTGAAATATAATTTGAAAAATATTACCAACTTAATTGTCCTGAAAGAAACCCCAACTTAAAATTATCCTTGACTAACACTTCAGTTTTATGTTATTAACTTTGTAAATTTTATTCCCTTTGAAACTACTGAAGTGTCAATAATTAATTTGGCCATCTCCTTTCCAACAAGGACAAAGGACACTTTAAGTGGGATTACAGATTGATTGCAGATATTTAATAGCAAGAAATTGAAAACCTGAAGCAGAACACTCAAGAAATACAGCATCCTGCCATCATCACAGGCTGTGTGAATCTCATGACATCATATCAGAGGCCATTACATGAACCCAAACAGCGTCCGTTTACGATGATAGGCTGTGACCTCCAGCAGACAGAAGTACTGCTCTGCCCCCCTACTGCAGCAATGGAACAGACACCTGAACCAATCAGCTAAGCCCTCAAAGCAGCATCCAAAAGCCTCGCTTGTGCAATGACCACACAGCTGCTGCTGCTTTATTACACACAGCGAGAGAGGCAGCAAAAGAAAAGGCAAACCATGACTTTAGCCTTAGCTGTAGCCTCTTAGTTTCTCCTAATGAATCCTAGTAACTACATACAGTCTGTATTTGACAGTTTTATTCTCAGGAATTCCAAGCTTGGGAACACTTCCAAGCTCTTCCTAGGTCAGAACGGCACCAAAGAATTTTCAAGTAAAACAGCATTGTACAACAGCCTATTTTTAACAGAGACAGTGAAGGACATAAAGCTGCAGGGCATTTTGATAGCCAAGAGGAGTTTAAATAGCACTCAGAAATTTTTTTGCTTCCCGTCCTTTGCAGGCAAGTCTGCTAATGCCCCTATATCATCTACCACAGAAAAATAACAGTTCTGACATTCTTGGGGAAGAGCAAAGCCTTGTGAATTGCTGCTTTTGGAATTCTGAAAAATTTTTGTCATATCCCAGATAACACAGCTAAGGAACTGTCTGTGCTAACTCATTTCCTTTTTGCAAGGTTTCAGCCAAGCCTCAGTCCAAACCGGAGATGGGGAAGGGTAGAAAAAATGTACAGCAGTTCTGACCTCATCAAATATCTCTAGATAAAAGGAGTCCACACCCGGGGGAACAGTGCACTGAATAACTTTGTTCCAGCGGGGGTTCTTGGCGCCATTATGTGCTGTTGGAGTTTCATACACAGCGTATCCCAGCCGTATTCGACAATACGGATCCATGCGCGTCATTCCGTAATTCTTTGCCAGTTTGGCCTGAAAAGAAACCCAGGAAGTGTATAACACTGACATTAACTTGAGAAGTTAATTACTATTAGTTCACAGTAAGAACCAAATATTGAACAAAGGACTAGGTTAAATTCTGTTACAGAGAGAAAGAGTTAAAAAAATAAAGAAAACCAGCATTCAGATTAAAACACAAACCAGTTAACACCATTAAGTGTCTGTGAGACCTGGAACAGAGAACATCTTTAAAACCTATTTATTGTAGAAAATACACATGTTCACTGTAGGTAAAATAAATTACTTCATACCGAAGCACAAAATACGTGACTACAAGGACATTGTAACAAGTTCACTTTTTCCCTGGGTATCTGATCTCCAACATACAATCACAAATATAATGTCATAGGTAGCCTGTCCTCTTAAGTTCTCCTAAAGGATGAAATACAGAAATCCAGTACCTTCAAGAATATCACACAATCCAAAAGCACAACCTGCAAAAGCAGTTCAGTTGAGGTAAACTAGTCATAGTAGATCATGTATTTCAAGGTGATTAAACACTTCTTTCAGCATGTGCATTTAATAGTAGTTAGTTCAGTGGATGACTTAAGGCCTAACGTTACCATAAAAAAAGATGCTGCATAGAATCAGAAGAGATCCAACATACTTTTGCTATAACATCAGAAGACTAAAACAAAACAAGGTGATGACAGTCCTGAACACAACACTGAGTACTGATGCACAGCTGTGCTCAAGCAGAAGTTGGGCTTGTTGGATGTGCTGTTTCTTTGACCTGTACTAAGTAGACCATGGTTCTTTTATAGTAAGACAAGTGACAAACCATGGTGCCCCAGGGCATCTCCCATCTATAGGATGTTTACAGAACTCAACAGTTGAGGCAATGTACTGCCTAACATTTATCACAAAGGCTGCACCTCAGGCTTGGAAAGCCCTTTTCTCCTTCAGGGAACATGCTGGTTCATCAATTCATACGTTAGAGCTGGTGAGAAAGGTCTCAAACCGTTTCTTGTAAATGCGGACTTAAACATAAAAGTAAGAAAGCTGGCATCCAAAATAAGTACTCTCAATTTGTGGGAATAGACAGTTTATCAAACCTTCATCAAAAAAAGGCAATAATCAGTTGTGCTTAGACAAATTCACCACCATCTCTACATACAAAGGAAAAAAAAGCAGCAAATTACCTCCCCGGAAACTTTTTCCAATCTTCCATCAGTTTATTAGTAACAGAATTAAGGCATGCTGTTTGATATACTTTATCAACACATATTTAAATACAGTACACTTCAACCAGATTTTCATCTTCTATAGATTAACTATACCACGGCAAGTCTCCTATCCAGAATGCCATACGTCTCAACGCGCAGCCAAGATTCCATAGCATTCCTGCATAAACTCCTAGACAGATAGAGAAGAGCATCTCTTGTCTGTTCAGAAGGACCCTGACAAGCTAAGAGACGCATACAGACAGGAATCTCAAAGTTCAACAAAGTAAAAACAGTATATATGACACAATAAGACTTTGGGCCAGCTGGGTGGAGAACAGCTTTGAGGAGAAGGGTGTGGAACAATACATAAGGGAACTGCAATTCCCTATAATATTCTCAAAATTACTAATGTCTTCCAATATTAAGTACAGGAACTACAGGAAGCCTCTGAACAGAAGTTTTCAGAGAAACCTGTTCACTGCAAAAAACCCCATGAGTTTATTTGATTATGTGCTATAATAGCAAGCTTTACAGGAAATCACTGCACCAGGCAGTGATGAAACACAAAACTGGACAAAATGCTGATGTACAGAAAAATGAAACTACAAAACCTTTAAGAATTACTACCCATTTACAAATAATTTAGTAACTTAAATTCCAACACATAATCTTTTCGTGTCCATCAATTTTAAAAATAGCACTAATTATTTAATATGACTTAATTTTACAAAGATGGCATAATTTATACCTGTACTACAGTAATACTGAGTCTTCCTACTGTACCCATTGCTCCTCCATATTGTAGCTGCTGAGCTGCCTGTGCATCCAGCTGGATTTGCTGTTGCTGCTGGGTTGGGGTAATGCGAAGAAAATCTTGAGGAAGCTCTCCAACAAATACCTTAAAAAAAAAAAAAGAGAGAGAGGGAAAAGAAAAAAAAGAAAATTTTTAACTTTTATAATGGGAAAGAGATTAATATAAATAAAAGTGTAACAAATTAGGAGAATTTAGTCTTGTTTTGACATCATGAGCAAAGAACTAATTAAATGACAAAACTGCCAACTCATGTAGCAAATGCCCTCCTTTTCAGAAACAGTAATTTCCAACATAAGCCTCTGAAAAAAAGCATGACAGAGAGCCAAAGCTGCTCTGCAAGTAAACATTTAAGTAGTCCACACCAAAGCCAGAACCACTAAGTTTTACAACACATTCATGTATGTTATCTGACGGCATCCAGTTCTTTCACTTATTCATCACCCACGTTGCGTCCAATCATTCCTGTGCCAAGACACAGCACAGGGCTTTCATCTGAAAGGTCAATTCCACAGTCACTTCAAGACAGAGTGTAAAACAGGATTTCCTATGGACCAAATCCTGCAACACAATAAAGATGTCCTAATGCTTTTCCAGTGTTAAACACAGCCAGTCTACAACTCACCTTGGTGACAAAATTCCACCACATTCAAAACAACAATGTGGGAATTAAAAATCTGGTCTATCATGAGAATGAGCCAGGACAAA
>WAAG01021265.1:0-14326 GCA_013390105.1 Tichodroma muraria
TCCTGTTCCATCTCATATCTGTGATTTGCATCCCACAATGTATCAGGGAGACAGATGTCCCTGAACACTCCATCACAATCTGATAATATCATTACAGCCTTGCTACAGCTCTTGGTCATTATCAGTTCTGTGCTGTAGTGTACTGAGCATCACTCTGCTACTCAAATCTTAGAATTGCAAGACTCACACCAGCAAAAGAGTTTCCAAATAGGTGAGATCACTGGATATTGGCTAGACAAAGATATGCAAAAGCGTATCACTAAATTTACTGAGCAGGGGAATAAGTATTTTTTTCCTGTCGTTACACAAAAAAATGAANTCGTTACACAAAAAAATGAATGTTTATTTCCAAAGTGTTTTATAATTGTCAAAGAGAAAGAAAATTTCACTGCCTTTTCCTCAAGTAGTCGCTGAAGAATACTAGAAATAAAAATTCAAATACAACTCCAAATAATTAACTCAGACTCATTAATCATCACAGAAAAACTGTATATCCAGGTTGTTGCATATAGATTCTGTGCATTTGCTAAGCACCAAGCAAGGCAATTTTATGTGAATTCACAAGCAAGTATTTACTATTCCTTCATACACACAAACATGCTCGAGTTCCATCCTGTGTAAGTGTCATTTTCAGAATTAGAGAGTAGATGTTACTGATGTGGCCAACCAGATATGATAGGCACAGGCTAGAGAGACCACAGATACCAAACCTGAATTTAGCAAATGGCTGAAACCTAGGCACAAAGTGTTCCCATATCTACAAATACAAAACACAGGACTAGTAAGGTTTCTATAATGACTTTTATACAGCTCTGTTCACAAGGAAATAGAATTGTTGGCTTACACTAATACACAATGAACAATTGACGTTATTTTTCAACTATGGTGTCTGCATGGTGCTCTCAATATATCATTGCCAACAACCTGTCTTTGATTTCTGGTCTTTCTTGCTAAAACCACAGTTCTAAAAATTAAAACCCCATCTAGCATTTCAGACAAGAAGGTAGTTGCTATCAACTGCACATTCTTTTGGCCAGCAGTCTGCAAGGAGTACAGTAGAAAAATTTACACTCACCTACAGGTAAAAATTTATATAACACATTCTAGTGTATTTTTTATTTTGAAACCATAGAGATGATGTCTGGACTATCATTCCCACTTCAGCTGACAATTAAATACACATGTATCAAAGAACTGCAAATACTTTACAAAATACTCTAAGTTTACTAGTCGAAGACAATTTAGAATTTTTCACGGGTTTTTTTTTGATTGTCTATAGCTGACACTTCTTGAAAAAGAACAGAATCACTGCTTAAGAGTTCAACTGCACTTGTAATTTTTACTTCTCAAATCATTTTCATAAAGGAAAAATATGTTACAGACATTACCTTTAATTCTACTCTATGTTTACAGGTTCTCACTACCTAAGAGGAGAAGCAATTACTTAGTGTATCTGGTTACCATTTGTTTCTCTGCCGTTTTAGTTTTGTGCAGTCCCTAGAATTTGTTTTTATTGACAGCGAAATAATTTCTGAAATATGAGAAGCATAGTTTCCAGATGAAATCCATTGCAGATTTCTGTCCTGTGTCACTTTCTTATTAATACTTAGTTCTGGCAGAGAACCATGGCAGCATTTATGTTAAAAGATACCATCCAGTTATGGAGACTGCTTTTGTTTTTAATTACTAAGGCACTGTTTTATTCGTATAAAAATGGAAAGTCTTCTTGAAAATAATTTTTATATTTGAATCAAAACTTTTTGCCAGATTTCACTCAGAAATTGGAGTGTTACTGCATGACATATGATTCAGTGCCCACCATATAACTGAGTTAGTAAGGGAGCTGGAAAATGCACACCAATAATGCAATCCCAAATTCAGGAGGGCTCTCTTCAAAAGATGGAAACCTGACCACGTAAATTTAACTCTTCCTTCTGGGATATTGCTGACAGGACAAGGACAGAACGATAATTCCTGGGAGGGAAGAGAAGCAGATGAGTATCACAATAACAGAGAACCCTGAATGGGTAAGGAAAACTAAAAACAACGAAGGAGCTCTGAAGCAAAGTCCAGTCGGGAGCATCCTGCCCAGTAACAGCATGGCACTGGAAGGGAGGCAGGATGACACAACTGAACCCCAACCACAGGGGCTGAGGGGGAGGAGGAAAATCCCATTCTGAGCCAGGCTCAGCAGCTGAGCGAGGGGTCAGAGTTTTAGGAGTGGAGCTGGTTGAACACGTGTTTTAGCAGATAGCACAGGACCCCCCTGTGATTTTATCCGTTGGTTCTGTGAAACTACAACAATTTTTTTTTGCACCACTGTGTCCCATTCTAATCCCATCTATGCCTGGCTAATCAACTGTAATGCAATTCATTCAGTGCTTTACCTCATAACTGTTGTATACTCCAAATCCATAACAAAGGAAATAGATTCAAAGGAAAAGCACTGTGAGGCCGCTCTTGATTTCCACAAATCAGTTTGCTGCACTGGCCACACCAGCAGAGTCTTTGGAACAAGCTGACCTTGCTGGACTTGCTGTTGCTTACAGTGAAAGATTATTCTGGTTTCTCCATTTTTCATATATAATGCAGGAAAAATTACAATGTATTGCTGCTAGCATTTTTTCTAAAGTAAGGTGATTTGGTCTCAGGGTGGCTTTCTAAGTCTAATAATGCATAATATAATTATAAGAGGACAAGGAATAGACTGGTATTGAGCAATTGCAAAAAAACAACTGCTGTACTGGTCTAGATATTCAAAGTGGCTTTTCAAGATAGAAAGTTGTGAAAAGGTATGAAGCAGAAGAGTTCATGCAAAGCAGTAGAACCAGCTTGAATAACTAAGAAAACAGAGGGGACTGTCAGAAGCAACAGCACCCTGCTTGGAGCATGGAAGGGATCTTAGTGTGGCAATTAGCACACATATCAACTGGAAATTTTGAAGAACATAGTGAGATAATCTTCTCAAAGACTGACCTGATGAAAGAGTTAAAGGCCTCAGAGAGAGAGAGGCATTTTCTAGAGAATTAAGATATTTTAATCTCCATAACAACATCCAGAGGAAACACTTTAGTGGACACTGGAATTTAAGATTAATTCCTTTATATTACTTGGGACACATCCTTGCCCATGGGATTTTCAGTTTATTACAGTGTCAAAAAGCAGCTGTGAGAGGGGCCAGGCAGTTGACACACATGGCCCCAGGTGCTGGAGCACTTCTATGGGAGAAGGAATATGCCAAAGGCATCCTGAAAATCACTGTGGTCACCAGCTGCTTTAACAGCTGGTATAAATCTCAGCCTGCCCTATGGGCAGAGGATTTGTACATTCACTTCACCCTCTTTTCTCAAGCTGTGTTAGGAATGACAGTTTCAACAGAACCTGCTGTTAAAGACCACGGTTTTTGCTCTAAGTTGTTCTCAGTTCTGAACAAAGTTCTTTGTCATTATACTGAGTGAGCTGTAGGCTACTGCTTGTAGAATCCGAGACCAGTTCTCCAGGGAGCATCACCAATGTCTCAAAAAAGGTAATAAGGAAAGATGTGATACTTGGACCTCCGTTCCCTAGGGATTCTTGTTTAGGAGGAGAAAGGATTCTCAAGTTCTTCTCATTCGGCTGCACTGCTTTTAGAGCTATTACTACTGATGATACCGAAAATTATCTCTAGTGGATCTTAGAGATGGAAAATAGAATCAAATCAAATAGATCTTGAGTGGAATAGATCACGGCAAGCTGCTGAGCTACACCCCTCCCTGACATCTGCACAGTCCCTTTTAGTTCAAGGGAAAATACAGGTGTAATTAGAAGAGAACCTGATGGAAGATACTAGTAGTAAAAGCTAAATAAAATAATGTCATGGATTAATATTGAGAAGCTATTTAGGATTAAAGGAGGGGGTTTTTTTGTAAAATGCTGAAATAAACCATTAAATCCGATCATTTTAAGAGAAAACTACGTTGCTTTTTTAGGAAGAAAAGAAGGAACAGAGGGCACTGCTGTCGGCTAGGTGTTTGTTAATTTTTCATGTGAATTTATTGCATATGTAAGTGATTGAATTAGTAGCACTGACAGGAACCCAGGCACAGTAAAAGCTTCCTGCTACTGACACAGCAGTGCTCAGGCTGTGCTCTCCTGACCATTAGCAGTCCTGCTGTGGAGCCCCGAGCCTGGCTCTCAGCACAGGCTGCAGAGCTCCCTGGAACGGGACCGAGCGCGGCGCCCTCCGGAACCAGGGCTAGCATGAGACCACTCCACTCTTTTAGATTAATGACCTCATTTGGACTCTGATGCCAGGCTCCAGGGAAGAAGGTCCAGTGCAAGCTAATATGCTACCAAAATACTGCAAGGTAAGTTTGGGGGGGGAAAAAACTGTTAAGAGGATTTTGTATTTTGTGGTAAAGGGACTAAATGCAAAAGGGAGTCAGAAGCAGGCAGCTTGCAGGAGAGACTGTAAGGTGCAGGAATCAGAATGTTTTTTCACCTTTGAAAAAAGAGGGTCATTTCCAAACACTCAGAGGCTGAGCAGCAAGATCTGGATCTTCTGTCACTGAGCAGTAGATTGCTTCAGAACAGCGAGGCTTTGAGAGCAAACAAGGGGAATATAAATTGCATTTATAATAATTTAAGCATGCGAGTGTTGCCAGATATTACCATCTAAAAGGAATATAGGTATCATGGCTGCTGTGAAGTCCTTAGGGAGGCTCATAACCTTTTGGGAACCCTTTCCTCCTCCCCTGCAATGTATTAACCTTTTGACCACGTCAGTGCTTAGATGTACATAACGAAATGGTACATGCGGACAGATCCAGTTGGGGAGCAGTAGGAACAAAACATCAGGGATGCAGGATGTTTTGTGAATTCTGTATCAAAACCTCATAGCCAAGAATAGATACAGAGCTAAAAAAAAAATAGGTATTTCTGATGTATTATGAATGTGCAGATGAGCAGCGATGGAAAAACATTTCATCGCTGTCTTACAAACTGTATTCCTGTAACGTCAGATTGTGGCAACTTAAAAGAATGAAAATGAGCTTTTTGTACGAGTAGCACTGCTGGATTTAATGGTGCTGCTAATGGAGTAAGATTTTTCTTGGAGTAAGGGTGCCATAAACCAGCCCTCAGCCACCACTTCCTGTTTACTTGTGGTTTATTCTCTAGAGCAAACCCGAGTTTCTCTCTCTGCAAATTTCTTCTTGTTACCAAGAAAAAAAAAATACTCTTGCTTAGTATTTTCATACCATTCTTCCTCACGGAGGGTTTAAGTTTCTAGTCAATCTTTGGACATGTAGAAGAATGAATTAATTAATTGTTCTTTGATTAGAGTGGTACTCCGCTCTATTCTGCTGAGAGGTAGAGCTTCACTTAACGTGTCCTTTTTCAGTAGGTATAGACAGTCTCTTCTAAAATTTCATTTATATATCATTTGTAATTCATTTGAACAATTCTAGTCACTTAGTAAAGTTGCTTCAGTACTTTTCTTTTTATTGAAAGTTATTTCATTGCTGCAAGCAAGGTATTTTATTTTATGATTTTCCATATGGTTGTTCCCAGAGGAGAAAGGAGAAAACACAAAAGAGTTCCAAATTAAATTCTAATCCAATTTAACAACAGCTGTAAGGGAAATGAAGACGTATTAGCTATTCTAGAACTTCAGCCTCTTGGAAAGATGAAAAATGAAGCTGATGATCCAGAAATTTTTACTAGTTTATGTTTTCACTTCTATACAAATGTATAGTGGGCAGCTGGAGACAAAACTAGGCAGAAGCTCCCACTGAACTACAACGTTGTACCAATGAAAAGACTATAAATAAACATACACCGAGGTGCACAACTAATAGCAAAACTAGGAAATGTTTTTGATATTTGGACCACACTTGAAGTTACCAAAAAAAATTTTGTTCTGACACCTTGACAGTTTTTGAAGCTGGAAGGATCCATTTATTGACCTGCCATATGAACTGTAGCATAATACAGGCTGATGGACTTCACACACTTGACACAATTGATCTTCAGGATCATCATTTGAATGGGAAGAGCACATACTCTGGAAAAGCATTTATTTTAAGCTTAAAGATGTAAGTGATGGGGAATCTGCTTTCACTTGCTCAAGGTACTCCTGCAGTGATTCTCCAGACTGTTCAAAGTATTCTTAGCATCAACAAAATACTTCTTTCATACACACAAAATACATTAGAAACTATCTTAGACTTAATATAATAAAGCAGATAATATTTTTAGAATTCTCAAGTAAGCTGTATTGTAATGAAAAGGCTTGAAATTACATTTATAGACACGAGGCGTGCAGCTAACTCAGGAGATGTGCAAATAAGCACATGAAAGAATCAGTCAAAAATGCCTTCTTGCTCCCAGCTCAGTTTTCCAGTTCACTTACAGTGGACAGAAGTGGCAGTTGAGGGAGGAAAAACCCTCAAGGCATCAGCAGCCTCCTGCTGTACCCAGCACAAAATGATCTTACAGTGTGAAAGTGCCCATTGCCTCTGGAGGAGCCAGGATTTCACCTCTTGTCTTGTGGGAGGGAATTCTGATCAACTCTTAGAAAACAGCTGGGTCACGTAGCAGGAGGGCTGCTCTGCAGAGAAAATTTAAATCTCTTCACATGTGTATCAGGAGTGTGTACCTCTGTATTACAGCAGGCAAAATGTAGTCTTACCTCCTCTGAGGTAGCTTGATCATCCATCTATTTTAGTATTTTCTCAGAAAGTTCCTGGTAATAAGAGTTTTTACAGTCCAATTAACACAACACGGAGTGACAGTCTCTAAGCCTGGAAACAATTCTCACTAACAGTGAAGTGGACAGGGCTACAGATAGGAAACTCCTCTCTTATCCATGGAAAGGTAATAAGGTTATTCAACCAGTTGCAAAACATGGAAGAACCATTTTTACCCACACTAAGAATGGAAGCAAAAAAGACAAGGAAGTTTGTACTTGTCAGTGAAAGAAATAGGTTAGCATGTGTCCTGATTTGGGAAGAAGAATAATCAATATTTAAAGACACTGAACAGACTACAGTTGGAGACAATCCTCTCTCCAGGAGAATGTTAGAAGCCAGGAAAAGACCAGAGGGAGGCTGAAAAGGGAAATTGCACTTGATGGTAAATCAAGGTAATGATAAACACAGGTCAGAATAGCAGAAGCATTGACTCCACCACCAATTTACCATTTTCCTGTTCAGTGGAAATTACATACAATGTCACCCACTGCTCCTGCTTTATTTATGATAACCAAACCAATACTCCCAGCACTGAAAACAATATTTCATGCTTTCCAGTTGCGTTCTCTGGATTCATTTCTATCCTGTTAACTCCATGAAGACACCAATTTCTTGGGTTAATTCCCTTCTCATTTCCTGGCATAAATACTAGTAATTTCTGTGAAACTAATACCAAAATGAAGTGCACTGATTTGGAAATGTTTTGTGTACACATAAGACAGAAATAGAGTGACCTTGCCTGAAAAGTACATTACTAAATGCTTGAATGTTTATCTGGACTAATCAGCTAGGAAACACTGAATTTCAGAAGCTTATATATTTCAGACAATATATTTACTTCCTTTCCCACAAATTATTCAGTATCATTAATTCAAACCGAAATACATCTACCATATATTTTTAATGCCAGATTAGGATTTAAGGAATGTTTTTATTATATCTTCCTGACAATACAAAGGCAAAAAACCCTCTTCAGGGACTCAGTAGGTGAATTTACTTGTTTATGAAGCAAAGCCTGCTTGTTTTATTTAGAACAAACTTGGCAGACCTTAGTGCAATGAATCTCTGCCTGGATGCTGTCAGCCTGACTTAGCTTAAGCCATGCCTTACCTTGAATTTCTGACATTTTGACCAAGAACTTTTTTTTCTCCCAAGTACTTTATTTGTATTTATCCAGCAGCAAAAGTTGATACTTAATAATTCACCGACAAGATTGTGTGCCTGCACCTTTCCCATGCAGCTGTATTTACTCAAAACAAAGCTATTCAAATGAGCCCTAATCAAGACACATCACTCTGCTCACTGTGTGAGCGAATCCACTCGGATCCCCTCAGCTGGGAATGCCAGCAGTGAAGCTCCAGACAAGAATTCTGGCCAGTTCACTGACAGGGATCCATTGGGATGTGGCATTAATGTCACATTTAGCTGATTTAAATTCACCTAGGTCCCCTAATTACTCGGCAGAAATGTTGTTCCTTCTTTGCCTGTTGAGCCATTGTTGGAAGCTGATGGAGGAGCTCCTTAATGCTTGACCCTTTGCTTTGGCAGCACAGCTCTTTCCAGAGTGTCCCACTGGGCACAGTGTAGGTCAGGCTGTGTCCTGCCCTGTGGCCAGCTCCAGGCTGGGGGTCACAGGAGTTGTTCTGCGCAGAGAGCAGTGTCAGTTGTTATCTGGAAATTCCCAGGGGAAGATAATCTCTTTTTAAAGCTTACTGTGTTACAATTAGGGGTGGAATTGCAGTTAAAAATACTGGAAATGGAATGCTAGATGATAAAATAAATGCTTCATCAATAGCTACTAAGTGCCAGGTGTTTTGCTTAAGGGAGGCCTGTCTCCTCAATGCCATCCATCAGTGTTATTCAAATAACATTTTGACAGTTCAGCATACCAGGTTATACTGAAGAACTTTCACAGAAACTGAATGGGATATGTTAATAACCCAGACAGCCTGTGAGGTATTTGTGATTCCCAGTATGTCAGATTGTTGGATTCTGCCAGGCTGCCCATTGTAACTCGATCAGAGCTAACTGTTCATGGCTGCGTGTGAGTTAACAAAACACAGATGTTCTTTAAAAAAACCACTTTACTAAGTAATAGTACCTGTTCTTTTAAATACTTACACTCCACTTTCAGTCCATCA
This sequence comes from Tichodroma muraria, assembly GCA_013390105.1. Lineage (NCBI taxonomy): Eukaryota > Metazoa > Chordata > Aves > Passeriformes > Sittidae > Tichodroma > Tichodroma muraria. The sequence continues at coordinate 8,873 of WAAG01021265.1, forward strand.
CCTCCCACAAAAAATAGTGTCTAAAGTGCTTTCTGTATGGAGTGTCTGTGAGCTGGAGTTAATTCAATGTCTGAGACTTACCAATACATCACACTGTGACTATGCAGTGGAAAGAAATAACAAATTTCCAGTGGCTCCAACAAAATAGCTTGAACACCCTGCCATGAGACACAACCTTTTATCTTTTCACTTGAAGCTGTGGATCCTGTATATACTGTGCTCTAAGTGCTAAGGGAAAATTAGAATGGGCAGATGCCAGAAGGAAGACAAGCTCTTTTTCAAACACTCCAGCACTGAGCAGCAAACTCTATTTGCCAGTCTGCAGCTGGGGGGACTTTCTGGTCCTTGGCATTGATCTGCACATCGAGCTCATGGCAGTGAGTGGGCAAGGCCACAACTGCTGCAGTTCACACTGCAGAGGCTGCACCGTTCTGAAACTTCTTAAAATAAATCCCCATGTATTTTATCAGTACAGCAATCTGAAGTGCAAGTGTCTTGAAAGATTTCTCGCTTTATCTAAAATATGAAATGTGTTTAAAGAATAAAGTTTTCGTGTGGAACTGGGAAGATAATGTGAGCCTTGTGGGAAATAAAGCTATTTGTGTAAGGAACCTTTCCCAACCTGAGTGCTTTTGAACATACCCAGCTCTATAGCTATAGTTTCTTGGAAAATGTGGCTTTAGCTTGTGTGACTAATCTCCAGTGGTAGATTTAAGAATGAACTAGAGAAATCAATCAAAATCTGTTTTCACATGAAGTTTAGATCATTTGTATATAGAAGAAGTAAAGAACTTTTCTAAATAGACAACTTGTATGACTAATGCTTCAGAGAGATAAATGCAGGATTAAACAGAATCATTTGGAAGGTCACAGAAAGAGACTGCAAAAAAATTTCCATTCTCCCTTCCTACCAGACCTATAATGGAAAAGTATTTTGTGTTTTTATGAAGACTCGTAGGACTGTAACCTCTACATAATAAGAGTACTGTTGTCCCCAGAAAATCAATAGCTGTATCTTCACTAGAGGTAAACACTAAGGCTAAAATTCTAAGTGCATTTTGGAAAAGCAAACTTTTATTTATATATGTGCTTTTATATATGTAACCAGAAAAATAAAATGAAAGGAGATCTATGATATCAATCCAAAACTACCAGCAAACACCAGAATATCATCTCCAAAACAATTCTAAAAGTTCTTCTCTGTGTATGGACTTTAATATTTTTTTATTAACCCCTCTATCCTGAACACAAACTTTTAGTTACCCCTTACAGACCACAGAGTTAGCAAATCAACAGTAAATGAACATTTCATACCAATATTTATTGATGTGTTGTCAGCTTGGCATACACCAAAGGCCTTTTATTGGGATCCCAAGGTGTTTGAGGAGTGGGTCTCACTGGGCATGAAGTTCACTGTGCCTGTAAACACAGTCCCCTGTTTTCTGAGGTTCTCTGTGCCTTCGTTCCTCTCTTTTCAAAAACACCTCAGAGACAGTACCAACCCATCGAAAGAGATCAGCCATGTGGTTAAATTCACTGACGCCTGCCAAGTTCTTGTCTTAGATACTTTGATATAATCTGAAATAATATCTCAAAATAGTGGGAATTATTACCTACTACAATATAGCAAGTTATTTCGTTTTTAAGGCATAGGACAGGAAATACTAAATCCTGCACCATTAAAAATTGTTCTGTACGTCCATAGCTTTAGTCCAAGATGCATATACATTCCCACACTAAAAAAAATAAATCTATTGTTGCAGCACATCCAGAGGGTTATGTGGGGAAATAGCAGCTCAACCTGTTAAGAAACAGCTCACATCAGCACTTTCTGCAGTGTGACCCAGCTACTTCATCTTAGTGAGCTTCAGCCTGTTTTTCTGGCTGGCAGTAGTGAGCAAAGAGATACTGAGAGAGAAAAGCAAAATGAAAGTTGGGGTGAGACATTAGCTTGAGAAAGCTGCAGAGGGAATGTCTTTAACTCCATTACTCCCAGGTTTGCAGGCACTCACCACTGAACTGCAAGGGCTTGCTTGTTTTCCACACATAAATGCAACAAATATTAAAATCACCTAAGATTTACTGTCTTTTGAAAAATACACGGGGAGTCTCAAGCTATATTTTACCTAACAGGAAAACTATTGCAACATTTCACCATAGCTGATAACTTTGTAGACAGATGGCCTGTATACACTACCCTGTGGTCTCCTCCGAGTTGTTTTGGGACTCAGGCCCTTGGATCAGAAGAAAGCCCTCGCTGTTTTTGTTGGTCTGTGGGTATGTTACAAATAAGAGTTTTCAGTGACTTTAATTCTTCCATTTTTACCAGTATCACCATAATGACATAAAAATTTGACAAATACTCATTAAATACACACAGCTTCTCATTCATACACAGGCAGAGCAGGGCAGGTGTGGCATTGGTCAAAGAGTTCTGCCCTAAAATGCTGACAGGAGTAAGGAGTGAGTGGCAGAGGGGGAGCCCAGTGGGCAGGGGCTGGTGTGCAATCACCAGGGTCACTGAGGTGCTGCAGAGACAATTGTTGTACCTGCTGCCCTTCTTACACGTGTGAGGCTTTATCAGTAGAGAATCTTAAACAATTCTCATTTCCAGAATGTCACTGGAAAGCAGGTCAGTAGTTTTATCTCCATCTTGAAAATGGTAAAAGATGCAGAAGGAAATCACTTTTCAGTTCTATGCAGCAGACTGAGAGGTAAAATACATCAGAACTTGTTTTCCTAAGTTTCAGTACCTAAATTATCTCCCTAGGTGCTTGGAAATCAGGCTCCCTGTGAGAGCAAATGCAGACTATTCCCCTTACTGCATCAGTGAAGTGCCTGTTGCTGGGTTGTTCTAACAGCCATTCACTGACTCCAGAATCCCACTCAATAATGCTGCCTTTTTTTCTTCAGTCAGTTCCTCCCCTCTTCCAAAAGCCAGTGCCTGAAGGAAACATGGCATTTGCAATTCCAGAAAGCCCATGCCATATGTGAATGAGTCTGATCTACAGAAAACTCCAGCGGTCCCCCATGAGGAAATTATCTGTCTGACAAATTCATGCTTTTGTAACACAAACCAGTTTATGGTCAGCAATTTAATCAAATGTACAAGTTACATTTTCCATTGCAAATCTTAGCATTGCTGCCTCCTCATTCTGATGCTCCGGTATACTGCAATTGTACCATAAATCTCTCTGAAACACATTGTCTGCTTTAAAAGTGGTTCAAAACCACCAAGTAATGGAGAGCAATCCCAAGCTGTGAGCAGAGAAAGCAGCATAACATGCAGTGTTTTCCCACCTCTCAGGTTTAGGAAGCAGATATATTAAAGTAGCCTCAAAGAGCTTTCAAGCTTCATTTTTCAAAATCTAGCCTCTTTTTAAAATAATAACTCATACATGGCTAACAACCTCCAGGCAGTAATCCTGAGCACAAAGTCTGAGAAATTAAGCTAAATGGTGTTACCCTACAGGTTTTATTTATGCTGGTAAAAGGTCAGTGAAAGGGCCGGGATGCTGGACTGTGATAATCTCTGTTAGGCTCCATAATGGTCCCTGACAGGCTTTCACCCTGTGTTAGCTTGCAGTCTTCCAAACCATTCCCAGGCTGGATTCAGAAGGTGGCAGAGGACAGTGACCACTTCCAGTGGCAGTAGCACAAACCAAAGAATGAGACTCCAGTTCCTCAGCGAGCCCAAGAGCCTGTGTTCAGAATACATCTTTCAGAAGGCCAAGCAAATCTTGATAGAAGCAAGAGACAGACAAGCTGCTGCATTCATCAGTGCACTCCCAGCTAAACAGGATGCATCATTCACTCCAAATGAACATGGCTGGGGTGTTTTTAGCACTGTTACTTGCTTTATTTAACTAGTTATTCCTAATAATTGATACTTATTATTGGTTACTGTATAACCCAGCACTATGGGTAATGGTTAATGACATGGTAACGACAACTTTGGAAGAAGCTTTTCATAGCTGAGAGAGCAAAGGTATTTTGCTTTAAAATCTCTAAACTGAAAATGTACTCATAGAAATTATAGCCTGCCCGTTATGCAAAAATATGCAGAATTATGTAAAAACAAGCAGTCAGCAGAGGGCAGGTAGACTGTGCTGATGTCTCTGGGTGATATGTATGTTTTGCTGTCTTAGCCATTCTCAGCAATTTCTTTTGTCAAAAAATAAGTGATGCTGTCTGGAAAAAATCAGAGGCAGTCTAGTGCTCGTTGCAGATTTGTCACTAAGAATTTATTTGATATACCTTTTCCTCAGACTAGGACATAGGGAGGGTTTATTCCCTCATGTGGAAAACACTGATACTGTATGAACATTGGAGATTTAAAGACATGAATGTTTACAAGAAGCGTGTCTGTAACAGTCCATGCATATAGTGACTGTATGTCTCAAAATGTTTGCTGAAGTTATACCAGTCAACTAAAGACACATTGCTACTAGTCAGCATCAGCTTCTGCTTTCTGTGCCCAATTCCTCTTACCAACAAATAAGACTTTTCTTAAGATTACCTCCTTGTGAGACTCAACCTCGCTCCTAAAAATTAGATCATCCTAAGATCCACCCAGCTGTCTCCTAAAAACAGACAAACAACAGAAACAGCTGTCCAAGGGGTCCAATCTAATTTAACATTGTAGGGAACATTGCTACTCTCAAAGCTATTCCTGCTTTCCTTACTGATGGAAGTGCTTAGGATCTCAGTGCCAGCAGCACGAAGTAATGTCACTACTCTAGCACAGAGTATGACATCAGATCTGTCACTGCAAGCCAGAAAATCCATCATACTGGGGCTTTGTTCCCTCAAATAGTCATTTACTACATATCATTGAGCTGCTTATTTAATATTTATGCAAATTCTTCAAGACATTGTACCGGACCATGTATCAGAGACAATCTCTGCACAGGCAACTCATCTAAGAGGATGAGAGAAGTCCTAAATACATAAAGGAGCACTTGTATCTTCTTTAGTCATAAGTCCATCTCTCCATTGCATGGCTGCTTTTGAGAGCTCCATGAGTGATATTTTGGAAAGCCTGCACCACTCTCGTTACTGTCTAGAGTGGCATATAATGCTCCAAATCCTAGGATTCAGAGTCAGTGATGGGCTTGAGGTCCTGAGCAGGGAGAGTCCAACACAAGGACGAAAGCAGCTGAGTAGTCCTAAAACCAGATTAATCTTTGTAGATCAGAAGGAATGTGGATGGTTCTTTATGGGAGCAGGGCTGTGCAGCAGCACCACGGGCACAGAGAGAGCCTGTGAAGCAGGTGGGAGCTCCCAGCTAAGCTCAGGATTTTTCCACTGATCAAGAGTCTGTGGAGCAGGTGTGCTGTGTTACAGAGGACCAGTGAAATCAGAGGGAAGTCCTTTTCCTTTACATTCTTCCCAATTCCTTTAACAAACACAGTCAAACAGTCACCTAACCGTGGTTTCTCAATGGTTTTCCTC
>WAAG01021267.1:0-16518 GCA_013390105.1 Tichodroma muraria
AAGCGCCCTCTCATTTTCTGAGAATGTATGGGATTGCTGTGGAAATGTGTAAAATGCCACCTCCAAAATATGAGGTGCAGAAGAAATAAACACAATTTTCCAATACAATAGTTGTAAAAATATTAATTCTAATTTAAAGAAATTTTAAGGCAATATATTTCTAGGGGCAATTTTACTTATAAAACTGTGATCTTAATATAATGCCTAGTCTATGGTCAACACTTAGACTAAGATAGTCCTGAGGAAAGATATGGGTGGGGGTTTTGCAGAAATTATGTTGAAAACAGGGTTTATAACTGAGGCATATAGGTGCACTTCAGATTAGAATTCTCCCATCTTCCACTTAATGAAAGCTATGTTTTTCAGGTTTTGGGGTTTGTCTTTCTTGTGCTTTGTTTTGCTTGGGTTTTATTAATCTAAAAATGCTAATTATATTGCTAGTGCACTAATAAATAAAAGAATAAAACAATTCCTCTGCTTACTCTTTTGGTATACTGGGAAAAAAAATCCCCAACATCTGTAACATTTCCAAAATGAACATCCCTAATTGAATTGAAGGATGTGTATCTGTATAGCTACTGACACTGAGAGTCTCGGACAGGTGGCCAGGGTATGGGGATGAGGATAGCAACATTCAGGGATGCATTGTTTTTTTTAATGACTGCAGAGTGATTATACAGAGAAATGTGAAGGCCCAGACCCTAACATAAAACACTGCCTTGGATACAAGCAAATACGGCAAAATTGTATTTGCAAACATAGTAAAATTATATTTACAAACAGATTATATTTTTTTCTTTGCATCCAAAATAGACTCTATCTTCTAAAGTTAGTATGGGAAATAATCCTGGTCAGTGCCAGTTCCCTCCCTATCATGTCTGGAGAATGCTTGGAACAAGACTGAATGTCCCAATGAAATTCCATGCCTGAAACAGATAAAATATTCCTGTTCCATAAATAAGCAGTATAAACCAGAGTATGCTACTGTCCAGGAGTACCTCCACTACTCCTACTATAGACACAATGAAAGATGTTGAAATTAATGAAAAATGCTAACCTAGGCACTCAGAAAAATGTCTGCTTGCTAACTGCTGCTGCTGTGTTCAACCCAGACAGTCCCAGCATCTCTTAATAGTAGTTGACTAAATAGCTACTAGCTAGCTGACTAGTAGCTTAATAGTAGTGACAGACTATATTTCCAAAATTTTAAAAGTCCAATTTAATCAAAATTATTCCCAAGGTTTAGAACTTTTTTCAGCAACTGTGAAAATTGTTGGGGCTTGGTTGGAGTGAGTAGGAACAGTATTTTTGTTTAAGATTTTTTTTCCCCAGAAAAATTTCCAAGACAATGAGAAATTATCCTTTATATTGTTTTGTCTTGATTCAGTTGCCAGGAATAAGGTGTCTACCAGAATCCTCCTGGTCATTTTCTGCTTAATACTGAGAATGACCTTTATATTCTCCCCATCCATGTTTGAGAATTAGCCTGCCAAAAAGTGAGTCTGCTAAAAGCAGTAATTCAAAGGCAAAGGTTTGATGGTTAAGATTTTACTATATCATTTGGTAGATATTTAGAAAGAACAGCAAACTATTCATTTGCACCCAGAAAACTAACCCTTAGCTAGATGGTCTTTGACCTCTTGTGGCACAGTTCCCATCTCCTGCCGTGTCCTGGCAACAAAGTCCTCCTGAAATTTCCTTGTAGATTGTGAGCTGATCATGCAGGAATTGAAATGGTGATGCCAGGCATATACTTTGCATGTTCTAATGAGTTTTGCTCTATCCCACGGGCCAGCTGGCTGTGAAAGCTTTAGAAAATGTACAGAAGCCAATGCCAAAAAAGCTCAGATTAATAAAAAAATAGCTGCAACTCGATCCAGACATATCTTAAGGGTTTTTAAGTCTTCAAAAGGCTGTAAAAGATAGTTTTCACCTAGTGAATATGAATAGCAAAACCGATACTAGGGAACTTATATAAATACTGCATAGCTTTCCCTTTTTTTGGTAACATTTCATGCAAATAAAATTAAAAGGCTTTCTCAGTTGGCCTAGCAGAGCTCTGGCTAGGTGTGAAGCAGAGCTGCAGTTTACTCTCAGTTACCTCATCCTGAGGCAAGAGTAGTGGGTTGCAGTATGATAATGAGTAGACTGAATGAAAAGATTGGATTTGATTACATTTGGTAGTAATAGGTGTGGGAAGGACATAAGAAGAAGCTATAGAATTTTTTTTCCCAAGAGCACTGGAGGTTGAAATGGGCTATATCTAACACTTTCAAATGTAAAGCCTTTTTTCTGGTGTCGAGTATAAAGAAATTCCATTAGCTTAACATGTAAAAATTGCTGTCAAAGGTAATACTAGAAAACCAGCCAATTTTTGACAGCTCTTGGGGACTATCTGACCCACCAAAAGGCTAAAAACATGCAAGTTTACGTGCCACACCAGAGTGAGATGTAGTACTGAAGGTTTCATCCTGAGATTATTTTCACATAACTCTAGCTAGACACAAGTCTAACAGCATGAGGACATCACCTTTTTTTTATTGTGGCAAACACAGACATATTTTGTCTGTTCTTTGAAGAAGACCAAGAAATAAAGAAGAACTAAGAAATAAAAAATATCTTATGCCATCAGTGTATGTCCATAGAAATAGAATTAACAATAGTAAAACTAACATTTTAAAAGCCCTAAAATTCTCCTCTCCAGGCTATGGACTCCCTGCCACCCACACCCGTCACTAAAAGTGAACCCTTTCTAGAGCAAGGAAAGCACGTAGATATGAAACTTTATTCTACTTATGGACAAAAAATAAAATCATAAAAAATGTGAGCTTCTCATACTCAAGCAATCAGTGTGATTGCCTTGTTGGATTTCACACTGGTTTTTGCCCGTTCTAACACTGTCATTTGAGTGTCATTTGGCTTTCCCAGGACAATCAATGATGAGTCTTTGAGTCAGTCTAAATGGACTTGCCTTAAGGTACACATATCAGGAACACAAAAAGGTGATAGGTGATTCAGCCTGTATGGAACTCGGATTGCTCAGAAAGCGTTAGGGGAAAATGCAGCTGTTCTGAAGCTACTCCCAAAAACTATACACAGCAGTCTGACATCTCATTTAACTTTTCTCTTAAGATGTCTGTTGCAACAGTATCAGTCAAAATGGAAAATTCAGTTTGCGTGTTAAATGCATTTCTTTTTAGAAGTACTCAATGATATGCAACATATGATAATTCTGTGTTGTAGGCCCGCTGCTCCCTGGGGGCCAAGTAGTGCCTGCAGTGGATGTTTGGTTCAGCAAGGAAGGTGCTCCTTCCAAGGGGGCAGGGCAGGCACAGGGAGGTGCTGGGAGGAGCTCCAAGCCCAGAGTATGGGGCACATTTGTAGTGAGAAGCCAATCACCCCTCTCAGGGGAGCCAACAATGAAGTGTATGGGTAGACACATACATGATTATAACACAGCTGCATTGTAGCTCGGGCATGGGCTGAGGGTGACAGGCTTTGCTTAGAAAGAGCTCCTAAAGAAAATAAGGATAAGACCTTGCCAAGGTTCCTAATTTTCATCACCATGCTGAAGTACCTCCTCTGCCTCTTGGCAGGGAAGGAAGGAAGGGTGGATATTTCAGTCATTGGAGTAGGTATTTCCGTGCAGCCTCTGGAGAGTATTTCCTCAAGGAACTGTGACTCAAAGAAATGCTATACTGAACCAAATTATCTTGACAGGAACCATGGCCCACAGCAAATCCATGTTTGAGCAGGTTTTTTTCTCAAGGGTTTCAGCTAGTGGTGAGAACTTACACTGGAGCAGATGAAAAATATAAGGAGGAAGGAATACTGGAGAGAAACATTTAGGGACTAACCTTAAATCATATATTCCATTTATCCTGCCCGTCTCAGGATAAGGTAGGTAAAAGAGTCTAAAGAAGTAAAGCTGAGCAAGGGAAGAATGGCGTAGTTAGAGACGTTTTCCTAATTTAGTCTTCACTATCCAAATCTGTTTCAACGGAAAAAAACTAAATAAACTTCCCCATGTTGAGTGTCTTTTACCTGTGACACTAATTAGTGAGTCATCTCTCATTCTATATCTTGACCTAAAAACTTTCTCTCTCAGTCATTCTATTGAGAGAGGGGAGTGAGAAAGTGACTTTGGTGACCATCTGGAAAACAGTAAAGATCATGGTATCATCAAATCATAAATTTATAGAATCAGATTGGTTTGGGTTGAAAGGAACTTTTAAAAATCATCTAGTTCACCGACTGTCATGGGCAGGAACACCCTCCAGTAGCTAGGGTTGCTCAAAGCAGTGTGACTTTGAATACTTTTAAATGATGGGTCATCCATAACTACTTTAGACAGCATGTTCCACTGTCTTATCATTCTTGTTGTAAAAAAAAGTTTCCTTATACTCAAATGAAAATAAGTTTCATTTTAACCTCTTTTAGTTAAAAAGACTATTCTGTGGTTTTGTTACAGACCTTTATAAAAAGTGTCTTCATTTCTTTGACACTCCCTTTAAGTACTGAAAATCTGAAAGAAAGTCTTTGAGGTCCTTCTCTTTCCCAGGATGAACTACCACGACTCTCTCAGCCTTTCTCTGTAAGGAAGATGTTGCAACCCTCTGGCCATTTTCATGGTTCTCCTCTGGATCTCCTTTAACAGGTCTTTCTTTTACTGGGGGCCCCAGAGCTGGATGCAATACTTCTGGTGGTGTCTCTCAAGAGCAGAGTAGAGGGAGAGCACCTTCCTCGTGGCATCTACTTCTCAGGAGGCTGCAGAGAGCAGTGAGGTCATCCCTCAGCCTCCTTCTATCCAAGCCAGACAAACTCAAAGTCCTTATCTGCTCCTCATAAGACATTCCTTCTACTTGGTCTTAAACTTCATGACATTTGCATGAACCTACTTCTCTAGCCTGTGAAGGTCGCTCTGCATGGTATCTCTCCCCTGGTATACTAATGGTACCATTTGGTTTTTTGCTGTCTGCAGACTTTCTGAGCATGTACCTGACCCCACTACCTATGTCACTGATGAAAATATTTAATAGCCTAGGTCTCAGCATGGAGTCTTGAAAGACACCACTCGCTGCTGGAGTTCAATCTGGACACTGAGCAATTAACTGCAGGTCTTCTGAAACGGCCATTCAGGAAATTTTTCGTTGATCTGGAATCACATTTAGACACATAGAATGCCAGAACCATTTTGAAATTCATGTTTCTTGACATTTGTTTTGTGCATAAAATGCTCTTGACCTTTTCATCTATGTTTGAAAATCTAGGCCTAAAGATTTTATAGTGCTTTCTGCGCACAGCCGGATTCACTACTGAGATTGAAACACCCATATTTCGAAGGAAAACAAAATAAAATTACGGTTCATTGTTTCTTATTTCTTCAAGTATAGAAATGTGACACATTGGGGTTTATTGTAATACTAATAAGAGATTTGTGATGGGTTGACCTTGTCTGGTCTATCACTACGCTTCTCAGCAGGATGCAGGGAAGAAAATAAAATGGAAAAACCTTGTGAGTTAAAATAAAGGCACTTTAATAAAGCAAAAGCAAACACCAAGTGCAGAAGCAAAGAAAAGCAAAACATTTATTCTCCAGATTTATTCTCTGCTTCCCATAAGCAGGTAAAATCCATCTGCTTCTCAGGAAATAGCACTTCAGTACACATAACAGTTATTCTGGAAGATAAACAACACAATAACTAATGCTGCCTGTTCCACACAGGAACACTCACCACCACTCATCAATTTTTTTTGAGACACCATATGATATGGGATATCTCTTTGGTCAGTTTGGGTCAGCTGTCCTGCTTATGTCTCCTCCCAAGAACTTGCTCACTCCCAGCGTACTGGTGAGGGGGGAATGCTGGAGAGATGGATTCATGCTGGGCCAACACTGCTCAGCAGAAGGCAAAACACTGGTATGTTACAAACACCTTTCTAACTACCAATTCAAAGCACAGTGCTATGAGGGATGCAATGGGGAATATTAACTCCCCATAATTAAATCATCTCAGCCAGACCCAACACAAGATTCCAGCCAGGCATTGTAGCATTTGCCATTTCCTGATCTTGTGCAGAAAACTAAAAAATAAAATGGAATAATTACATTATTAAATTTCATGTGTTTTTTTTTCCTCTTCTTAAATAACTTTTGAAAGTGCCAAAGCTTTACCTCAAAGTTTTCCATAACCCCCACTCTTTTTTCCAAGCACCCCTCAAACACATATTTTATCTATTTACTTTTTGCCAGGCACTCACAACTCATCTACCAGTTGAAGAATTAGAGATGACCTGTTTCTTTTCACTTTGATTCACAGACTTCAGTATTTCAACGGTAGCAATATTTGGTATTGTGGTTCAACAATGTAATTCAAGAGCAGATATCACTTTTGACTTAAATCAGATGCACAAGATTTGTGTAAGATACATAAATTTAAAGTAAAATATAACCTTGTTCATTTTTTCTTCAGTAGTAAGTTGATGATTTATTCATTCACCTCTATTATATATTGGATAAGGAACTAGAATATCTTTGGTTGTTGTAATGCAGTTTGCTTGTGCAGTTGAGGAATTACAATCAGGGGGAGAAAGAAAAAATGATTGACATGGATGCATCTCATTATTCTGCTGAGAATTTGTTTTGACATATCAGTCAATGTAAATCATCAGTGTTACAATATCATTGATTACAATTTACTTCTCTTTGATCACATCAGAAATTCCTTGTCAAGACTACATATAACATGTATTTTCCAGAAGATCCTAACTGTTTTAATAGCGTCTCACCTCCTCCTACTGAAAACCATACAGACCACCTACTTATAATTTGGGTTACTAACTGAAGTGCACTACAAGAAAAAAATAAGTTTAACTATCATCTTGAAAGCTATTTGCTAACTTAATCTGAAATCTGGAAATAAATGAAAACACAGAATAATCCAACATGACTTTGGGCTATCTAAATGCTATTAACCTGGAAGACCCAGCAAGTTTGCAGATGACACACACCTGAAGGATGGGGTACCATCAAAAGGGACCTGGACAAGCTCAAGAAGTGGGCTCTTTTGAACCTTTCAAGTGTTCAAGGCAAGGCTGGATGGCGCTTTGAAAATATCCTTGCTCACTGCAGGATGTTTGGACTAGATGACCCTTAAAGGCTCCTTGCTATCCAAACTATTCTGATTCTAATATTCTATGAAGATGACAAGTGTAGGTACAGTGTCCCATGCTCAAGGTCTTGGCCATAAAATACTAGCTAGGTTAGAGTGGGATAAAATGAGCGAGGTTCTGGAGTTCTGCACGGGCAAGAGTGAATCAACATTTAAGACAAACAATCACGTAAAAATTACTTTTCTGCCTTGCTCACAGTTTTCCAGAAAAGTGCTCATTCTGCATCAGCTTTAAATTATGGAATGCATTAACTTTCAGGGCTAAAGGAAAAATAATTTTTCATTCCTAAATATTTCTAGAGTTGTTCTAAGAGCCAGAATACTTAAGTAAGCATTAGTAGATCTATAGCAGGAACCAGAGCACCAGGCAACCTCCATGACCTATCATTTGTGTTCTTTGCCTTACCACGAACCAGATACCACAGAAGTATGATGCATGATCCCTCACAGAATATATGGTGAAGATTTAGAAATCTGTACGGGAATAGGAAAATTATAACTGTGGATTTGAAAGTCACAAGACTAAAATGGAATTTGAACCTTATAATACTCCTGAGTCAATGGATTTTACAACTGAGATACTAGATTTAAAGGAAAATAGTCTGTATTTGAAAGGAAGAAGAAAAAATTACATATTTTTGTGAACAATAATAGGCATTCACTCTATGTTTTGAACAACAGGTAGTTGTCCTACAGTCTCTTCTTCAAAAAAACCTACAGCACTTCAGAAAGAGATCAGAAATACACCCATACTTATTCTTTTCTTATGGGCTAACTTTAGACAGCAAACAGGATTTTACATGGGATTTCCCTCATGCTGTGTTTTGTAATTTTATTAAGAACTCTGGACACACATGACTTAAAGTTGAAGGATGTATCATGGAGAATACATTTAAAAATCTTGAACTGCTTTTGTGCATAAGATCTGTTTAGAGAGAAAAGAAAAAAGAATAGCTTATTACTATATTTCCAACTGCAGAGTTGAAGGAAGAGTTCTAAAAATATTAAGCTTGAGCTACATTTTTCCATCAAACACATTCTTTAGAATCTGGAGATGAGGAATTCAGTGGAATTTGTTATATTTTACAGCTCAGGCTATTATATTTTGAGGTTCTAAATAAAATGAGATTCATGGGAATATGTATCAGAAGTGAAAGATTATTCTTCTACCTCAAATAAAATTAAAACCAATACAATAATTGTGTTTAGTTTTCTTATGACAGATGATATGGTATCACCCTCCCCCAAATGGTAACCCACATCAACTCAAGGCTAACCAGAGTGGGTGGCAAGGCAGTGTTTTTCCAAACTTTGCTAAGTTTTCACATAAAAAATAATACTTTTAAAATTCCTGGGTTTTTTGTTGGTTTTTTTTTTATGAGAAAAGCAAAAGGATAATTTTTGGGGTTTTTTTTTTGAGATTTCTTACATAAACAAAAGATAAACACACATTCAAAACTATCAAAAATACAATTGTTATGTCATTCATTTGAAATCTGAGATATCATCCTAGGAGAGCTGTTTAACACACTTGATCACTTATCTGTGTCATTTTCTTTTGAGCATATTCTGGTATAAGACACAACTGTTTTGTAGTCTTGCTCTTATTCAATCTCACACCAGTTAAATTATCCACTGCACCATTCCATGTTTTCAGTTATGTTACACTCAGATTATTGTTTTGGGAGAAAGGAAACACATCCTATACACAGAGCCAGAAATTAGACTACTTAGCAATTTACCAATCCATATGGTCTAATTATTGCAAAAATGCCACATTAATATAGATCAATTCTCATTTTAATACATAACTCTTAATTAATTTTGGATGTTATGCTCAACCTTCCACTGGTCCTTTAATAAGCTGAACAGAGATATATCCTTAAGAAGTCAGCACCATCCTGAGGGCTTGTCTAGGATGACGCACATGATATTGGGGTTGCTTTCTCCTCAGTCCCAGGTTTGTTTGGGGTTATATAAATGCTCTCTAAGACAGCCTGTTTCCCTTCTCTTGCTTTCCTGATAGCTCTTGAAAGATTTACAATATAATTCTCCATCCCCACCACTCCCCCAACCAACCATGCTAGAGGAAGAATAAATCCAGTGAACTGGAATGTTTTGAACGGGAGTTAGGACATGAAGAGACCATTCAGATAGAAAAAGTGAGACAAGCTGCAATGCTCCTCAATTTGGTTTATGACTCCTTAGATATTATGATTTCAAGAATCTTTAAATACCTAGTAATGAAAATAAAGTGGATTTATTTCTTTCAATAAACAACATGACCAGTTCTTTAAAAGAAAAGTAATAATCTTTAATGCAATAGCATTCATGTAAAATTGGAAGTTTTTCATTTTACTTATGAAAAACACATTTAAGTCTGCAGAAGATAATGTTACCTGCTTAATTGACTTAATTAAATGGTGCAGTTTTAATGGATGAACAGAAAACCTCTTGGCATTTCCTTGAATGTTATTTTTCTTATTTATTAAGAAGGAATTTGTAAATACCTATTGACATTTTATTAAATGAATGAGTGTCTTGCAAAATTTCTATCTTCACTTCTACAACTTTCTTTTCTTCTTTTTTTTTTTTAATTTTAATTTTTTCCATTAAACTGATGAGTAAAAACATTCTTTAAAAAATGTGACGTGAAAAGGATGGTAAACAAAAAAAACACTTGGTCACCTAAATAATCTCCTAACATTGGAATTCATTCCAAGAAGTATCTTAGAGCAACAAAAAAAAAGTTTAGGACTTTGTGATGCCATTTCATTGATCAAGTCTCACTAAGACACTGAGTACATGGCAATCTCCATAAGCCAAGATGCATAGGAGAGCAGTGCACAGCTATTACCTTTTGGTCACTGTTTATGTGAAAGAAAGGTTTGTTCCCCTATGTCTTCTTTTTTAATCCCTGCAATAGCTATCTCTCCTGAAAACAAAAATTACTCCAATATTTGTCAATACAGAGATGACAAGTTTCTATTCCTCTTTCGTATATATACGCAGACCAAATAGACCTATGCAAAGAGGAAAGGGATCGACTGCTAACTGAAGAGTTACTCTAGTATGTAAAAAAAAATAATGCCATTAATTCTTATTTAAGGAATCTTATGAAACCTCACAGGCTAGTTTCAAGAAAGCCAACGGCATCCTGGCCTGTGTCAGGATTGGTGTGGCCAGCAGGAGCAGAGAGGGCATTCCTCCCCTGTACTCAGCACTGGTGAGGCCACACCTTGAGTGCTGTGTCCAGTTCTGGGCTCTCAGTTTGGGAAGGACGTGGAGACACTCGAGCACGTCCAGAGGAGGCAACAAGGCTGGGGAGGGGCTTGGAACACAAGCCATGTGAGGAATGCCTGAGGGAGCTGGGGCTGTTTAGCCTGGAGTAAAGGAGGCTCAAGGGTGACCTTATCACTCTCTACAACTTCCTGAAAGGTGGCTGTAGTCAGGTGGGGGTTGGTCTCTTTCTCCAGGCAGCAAGTGACAGAACAAGAAGACACAGTCTCAAGCTGTGCCAAGGGAAATATAGGCTGGATATTAGGAAGAAATTTTTTCACGTAAAGAGTAATAAAGTACTGGAATGCTTTGCCTGGGGAGGTGGTGGAGTCACCATCCCTGGATGTGTTTAAAAAAAGACTGGATGTGGCACTTGGTGCCTTGGTCTAATTGAGGTGTTAGGGCATGGATCAGACTCTATGATCTTGGAAATCTCTTCCAACCTAGTTATTCTGTGATCCTGTGATTCCCAAGTACCTTTACAATGATGCATTGCTGTGCTGTGGCTAAAACAACCAGAAGTCCTAGTAACCCAGTCAACCAGGACAAGGGACAGTAGAGCACATCATATAGTCATGGAAATGTGGGGAGAAAAATAAGGGTAATGTGCCTTGCATGGAGCTGAAATTCCTTTTTATTTAAAACATGCTGTCCTATGTACCTATGAAGTAGTTTTAATCCTTTTCTGCCCTGAAATATTTATGCCTTGGTTAAGCATAATGTTGTTTTCCACTTGAACTGAGACAGAAGAAGAGCCCATTTCATTTCTCCAGCTTTCTTGTAAGCCCTGTTTAGGTACTGGAAAGGTGCTAGAAGGTCATCTTTAAGATTTCTCAAGGATAAATAGCTCCCAGCCTGTATTCTCAGGAGAGGTATTCTAATCCTCTGAATGTCTTTGTGGCCCTACTCAGTCCAACAGGTCCATATCCTCCTTTTTTCAGGGGCTCCAGAGCTGGATCCAGTATTTCAGGTGAGGTCTCATTACAGTGGAGCAGATATATAGTCTCATTCTGTATATTGATGACAAAGGGTTGTTAGATGGTTTTGTTTCTTTTAGATTTGCCAATGTGTGCCATTGAAGTGAGGTTGTTTGGTAAAAAGGAGCCTACTACGACCTATCTAAAATCTGTACTAATATTAGCAACGTTAGTAAATAGTCTTTTTAATAGTTTTTTTTTATCTTTACAGTTAACAAAATTCCCATAATTAATATTATTAAATGTGTAGATTATTTTTATTCCTACTTTATCCAAACTATTTTGTCTCAAAATAAGATAAATCAGGCCATTGAAATCTGGTGATACACTTAAATTTTGTCTTGAGATATTATTCAGTGAATCAAAAGCTTGATGATTAGAACTAAACCCTCAAAATTAAAAATTATCTGTTCGATTAGACTTTATATAATGGGACCAACTCTCTCCATTCTATCAGAATTGCTGCTGGAAACTGTAACACACCTGACATTTAAGGACTTAAAATGATATCAGACTGCTTTGTCACACAAAAAGAAAAGAAATCCAATTATCTTTAAAATGTCTTTGTTCCCCTCTACGGAATTATCTTTTACATTATGGTGCTATTTCCTTCCATTTGAAATCCCTCTGTTTAGGCATTAGATGTATTTCTCTTCTTTCTGGTAATTTTCTCTCTTGAAGCTTTAACAGCTTAGAGAAATTTCTTTCTGTGAGATCTGATCAAAAACACAATAATCAAGCTTAAGCTCCAAAAAATTATAGGGATGGAAAAGAGAACAAGGTCTTTAATTCATTTATTTCTCCATCAGTTTACTACTAGATTGTTCTTTTCCCTTGCAGAGCGTCAAGGAGTGCTCTTTCAAACCTAAATTTGACAGTCTTCCTCCTGGCTTCTTTCTGGTTTTGTGAACAAAAGCTGTGGGATAACTTTTGTGCTCCTCTCAGAAACTCAATTGCTTGCTAAATTGCTTTCTTGGCATCAAGTCAAAATTCTTTTAGATCTGAGTTATGTGTAGGAAGGAAGTTTTCCTGAAAGTCATATGAGTGATGCTAGAAACTTCATGCAAACAAAGCAAACACCATAGAATGGTGTATCCCCGAGGATTTAGTAGCCTCATTTAGTCTCATTTCTCCCAGTCAGGAGCAAATCTTCGTTCTTCTACAATAATAAATCACCACATTTATGGGTGTTCACTAACTCAGCAATGGAAATGAGTCCTTATTGCTATCCTAACAGAAAGATTTCCTGTTTATGAGTTTGTATATGATGACTCATATTTACCAAAAGGACTATTCCAGATGTGAACCTCATTTACATAATGAATTAATACATTATTTGTGCATCTTGACCAAAGAATTACTAACCCTTGTCTTCTCATGCTTACATAATGTAACAGTTCCTACCTAGCATTATTTTAAAAAGCATACATAGTTTATTCTGTGGATGGAAATTGCAGGAAAAGTTTGTAGAACATAATTAGAAACTTTTAATTATATATTGGATTCTTAAATTTTTTTACTCAAGAGAGAGATTGAAAGGTGCTGGAAAGAATGAGATGAGAAATGTGAACATAGTTTTCAAATCAGGAAAGAGTACCAGCCAAAGATAACTGTCTAGTACCTATTATGACTTATGCACATTTAAATCAAAATCCCAAGTTAATTCATTTGTGGACAAATCTTAAAGAGCCATATTAAAGTGTGGAAAACTCCTCAGTTTATAAACTTACAGTGTATATCAATGGTAAGTCCTGATCAGCCAGCACAAAGCAACCACAAGAACACAAATAAATCTCTGAAAATACCTCAGCATAATTATGCAGAAACAACGGGAATAAACCCACGGGGAAACAATGGTAATTAAACCAATCTTAGTAGATGCTATTACTTTATCTTAATTTTTACTGTGTAAAGGTTGCATCAATTCCTTCCTAATCATCTGGGCTCTTCCAATAAAGAAGACAGGAGGTTTCCAAGGATAATTAATCCTTACCATTTTAGATATTTATTTAATTATTATATTAACCATCCTCTACAGATGCCATTTTCTTTTTGTTGACTACTGAGACAGCATAAAATATTAGATTAGACTCTGTAAGGCATTTCTGAGGGCCAGATTTATGAGAAATTAATTCTGCCTCTTGAGTGTAAAATAAACACCACAAAATACTTAGAACAAAGGCTACAATGAAAATAGGTCAGACAACATAAGGAGTCTATTGAAGAACAATTATTTAGAAAGGCAAGAGGAAAAAAAAAATAAAAATCACTCCAACCATAAAGAAACAACCAAACCACAACTTCCTGCACTGTCTCATCACCACCAGTAAATCCTAAAAAAATTTACTACATTTTTAAATTTTTTTCCTTAGTTGTTCTGGTTAAAAAATGGAGGCATCTATGCTTCAAATCACAAAAGCATAGAATAGTTCAGATTTGAAATGACTTGTGAGTGTCTGATTTCTGCTTAAATTAAAGTCAGCTCAGAGATCAGACCATGCTGCTCTGATTTTTAGGTCTTGAAAACATTGACGGACAGACATCTGTGGCATCTGCAGGGCTCCCTGAAGAGGTAAAAAATTTTTACCTTTACTAGGTAAAAATATAAAGATATCCGTTCTGAGTTGTGGTAGTATGTAGTGCTAAAGTATGGTAAATAGTAAGTTTTTAGTTAATTTATGTCATATTCAAAAGTCAAGGCTTTTTCTGGCTTCAGTAAATTAAGAAACAATATATTTCCTTAGATTTGCAGTAAATCACCATAATTACAAATCAAGGTCTGCTCTTTTCCAAGGGGAAAGTGGAAAGAAAAAAAAGTAATTTGAAGAAAATATCATTTTTGAACAGAAAAAAAACCCACATGTAGATATAGACATATAAAAAGCTGCTTCTGCCACATGTAAGGAATGGATTGATTTTATACCAAGAAAGATAGGCAATAATATGATTCGGAGAGACAATATAGGAAAAAAACATGAAAAACCTTTCTGTTTACCTATTCAGGATGTGTTTACATTTTTCTCTATATATTGCTTACTCAGTTTTCAATTTATTAAAATAGAGGCACATTACACATATATCTAAATTGATGATATCCTAAAATAGATCAATTATGAGGAAATATGAGTAGAGAATCATTTTGCATACTTAAATAGTAATCATGTAATAACACCAGTATATAGAATATAGCAGTTAAAAATTCAACTGACTGTCAACAATCACATATTTGAATACATATGGTAGTTCGCTGAGAAATTCGTATCCCGATTAATGTTATATTTCAAAGTTAAAACAAAATTAAAACACATCAGAGCAAAAGTCTAATAAAGCCACAATTATAATAAATTGAGCATATTTCACTGTTAAAAATTTAAACTATATTTCTTTCACCACATTGTAAAGATTTCCTTTGAACAGACTTCCATCTCTTTCAAGTTCATGTACTGATTTTCCCACTGTTCCTGCTGCCTACAAATAAGCAACTATCTTTCTCTGAACACACACATTATGGCTATTTAATACCTAGTGTTTAAATACTTCCCTCAATTCTCAATTTGTAATGAAAAGTATGAGAATGTAAATCTGCCAGAGCTCATTTTTCCTATGAATTAGAAATAACTAATGATGGCATAACTAATGCTTGGTGTAGAATAAAGTTTACTACTTTAAAGTCATTATAATTTTTACTACTTTAATTGAAAATTGTGCATATGTGGAAATGAAGTGGAAAATCTATACAGAATGATTAATGAATACAGTATATTAATTAGACATATATTATGTGGAATATTTAACTGCTTCACACTCATCTCCCTCACAGTATGTCATTGCCAGTTTGGGAGATAAGCAGAGGAATATAAATATTAATGGCATTCAACCACATATAACATGATGTAATTTTATTTCAAGTATAAAAAAAGTGTAGAAGTTCCAAAAAGTGCTGTTTGATCAGGACCAATTTAGAATTGTGCCATTTTAGGATGACTCATCTGCAATGGGTTTTTGTCATAGTACCAATGATTAGAAGAATAATTAAGAGTTTTGAGTTCATAATAATGCCCAGAGTAAGGTAGCCTGATACCAGGCAGCAGTAGAATGATAGCTCTATTTAGCTTCCAAGACCAAGGCTGGAAATAAAAACATCTCAAGTTATGAATAGAATCCCTACGTAGCGTATTTTTAATTGTATGTATTGATTGTGAAAAACAGATTTTGCATGGGGATACGTTACTATTTAGTTTCAATAACACTAATAATAATAGCAAAACTGTAACATCAGTGATAGCAAATGTCTGAAGAGTTTTAGCTGAAAGAATAATCAAATATGTGAGAAAATGGATCAACATGATTGAAATCACTGAGAACTGTATGAGACTAGTGCCCACAAAAATAGTTTCACTCCTATATGGTGAATATTTGCTCTCTACAAAGATAAAAAAAATTCATTAACTTTCTCCAATAATTTGACAAATATACTAACTCAATGTCCTTCCCTTGAGCCACAAGCTTTTTCACTTTGTTTTGTGACTTCTGGGGCAAGGTGGGAAGTGAGAGAATGGTTTGTTGGGCACCTGACCACCAGGCAAGATCAACACACAATACTGCCTCCTTTAACCTACCTATGAATTTGTGAACCTGACGAATCAGTCCTTCACTCTTGCTTGCAGGAGTCATGTTCTGAAGGCCTCTTTGACTGGGACTATAATTTAAGCAATTGGCGACTCATGCTCTATCTGTGTTTCTAATTGAATTCTGTGCTGGTAGTCAGTTAATCTTGGTTTGAAAAGACCTAATACACAATGTCCTCCAGGAGATTTAAAAATGCAAGTACTTAATTTCCAGGTCTGAAATTTCTTCAGAGTAGATATAGATACTGAAGTAGGTATCTCTTCAAAGGTAATTGTTCTAATAAGAGTTCCAATGAAATAATTTTAAGTAATGAAGGAATATCAAAGTCTTAATCATCTAAGAAGTTTATAAAAAGGTTTTCTAAATTATTTTATTGGAGTATGTCTATATTCACTTGTGCCAGACTGCACTTGTTTAAATGTTTGATTTAACCTGGTGTATTGGGTCTGGCTGGGATGGAG
>WAAG01021283.1:0-41229 GCA_013390105.1 Tichodroma muraria
GAAAACCAACCCCCAACAGCTCCCCTGACACAGTCTTGGCAATTAAAAAGAAGAGATTCCCCCGAGACTGAGCAGACTTTATCCCAGAACTCATTTACCTGGATTTACCTTGCTTTGTGTCCTTAACAATAGACTTTTTTCCTTTGGGTCTAAATAATTCTGACAAAAGTAGTTGGAGAAGGTTGATGGGTTTTTTTTCTTTCTGTAAAATCTCCTTTTTAGGAGAATTGACCAGGGGTATGACTGGACAAGAAATAGAAAATGATAGGATCATTTTCCTCTGCATTTTCTTAGTTCTGTCACATTTTGAATGGCACAATCTATTTTTTGTCATGGATTGAAGCAAACGGTTGTTTTTTCCTTAGTTCTGCCTGTGAGCTGGTAAGTGCCACCATGCCATGCTATCTGTTCCTGCCTCCGGGGCTCCGGTCTGGCACTGCCAGGAGGGACCGGTTTGTCTGGCACCAGAGTCTGGGAAGCCTTTGCCCAGCTCATCAGCACCAGCCCTGGGCAGGACACGGAGCTGGCAGCTCCTGGTCCTGTGCACTGAGCCTCAAATGGGCGGTAAAACCAGGGGTCAGGAGCCGGCATAGGGCCCCTGTGCCCCCACAGAGGGGGCAGCTGGGCAGGGAGTGTCTATCTTCCCATTTCTTTGGCACAGACACATGGGTTGGACATTCAGCTGGTCATTGTGAGAGAGCAAGTAAATCAGGGTTTTTACAGGGAATATTCTGTCCTCAACCACTCGCTCTTGTGATGTCTGTTGTTATCAGTTACTGCTGACTGGTAAAGCAACAGACCTTAAAAATAATGATATTTGCTGGAACGTGTTTGTCAGACAGCCAGCTTTCCTCTTACATCGGCTTTTATTCTCCCTAAAGCACTACTTGTCCTTAACTCCTGCTGCTCCTGCTCTCCCAGAGCTGTTCCCACTCCCACAGACCCTGCGTCAGGGTCAGCACAACAAACCTGGCAAAGCTGGGCAGGGCTGGAGGAGTCCTGCAAACAACCTTTCCAAAAGCTGAGGCCAAATGGACACACCAAGTTCTGTGTCTCTTAATCATCGGAGTTGCTGGTTGCTGTGTTTATTTAATACACAGGTGTCAGCTTTTACGGGAGGAAGTGTTTGGATACTTGATGAAATTTACTGAAACCCTGTAAACAGAAATTTGACTTTATTCTACCTCTGTCTGTCTCTTATACACACATGGAGATAGACCTGTTTTGTGGCTCTCAGCAGTCTGTGGGTCAGTCACAGCCATTTTGGGGCTCTCAGCAGGCTGTGGTTTGGTTCCTGCCATTCTGGGGCTCTCAGCAGGCTGTGGGTTACTTCCCACCATTTTAAGGCCGGCCACGTTTCAGCCACTGAGGGAGAGGCAATGTGGAAAGAGGATGTGAAGATGTCAGAGGTGGAACAGGGTGGAGTGTGGCGTAGACCTTAAGCTGCAAACAGCGACAAGTACTACAAACTGAACACTTCAGAAATACTGTGCAGAATCAGGTAGGTTTCTTGTTTCTTACCACATCAGGCTGGCTGCCTGTCCCCTTTTCCAGGGCACACATATCACACTTTTTAAGCTGTCCTGTTTATCTGTTGTCAGGAGAGCTGCACTCTGCCAGGGCAACAGTGAAATCTGATCTAGCTCTTCAACTGGCATTTTGGTTTTGTTTCCTCTGAAAACCTGCTCTATCTCCCTCCCAGCTCTCCTCATGCATCCAAGCATTCTTCTAAGTACAGTGGAAAAGGGATTCTTTGAGAAGAGTTCCCTGGGCTGATTCTCTGGAGGAGTGCTCTCGGCACTGTTTTCCACATTGGTACCAGCACACATCCAGTTGGCATCTCTCACACTGCTGGGGAACATCTAGAGGCAGGATTGGTCTCAGGGGGAGAAACTGAGCTGCTGATGTGGATAGAGATTAACCTTTGGGTTAGTGTAGTGTCTAGACCATGCTGGGGGCAAGAAAACAGTAATTTTCTTCAGTGCTTAACTCCCTTCTCTGGACAAAATCTACCTTGGCAGATTCTGACTGCTTCTGGTGTGTGTATGTTTTGGGTGGTTGAGTTTCCATGGAAATTCAGTGCACCCATCAGGTTCTGAAATGGCTCCACGTGCAGTCTGGATTTGAGAACAATTGTTAGCTTGTCTTTTTTTTTTTTTTTTTATGACACCTTTTGATAGAATTGGCCCATTCTCATTGTAAGCTGTGGAAGAGCAGTTTCCTAAGCAAGCAGACTCTGGAAGTATCTGCTCTCCACACAGGTACATTTACAGGCATTATAAAAGTCACTGTGGCAGAAAGCTGCAGGACTTTGGTATTGGTAATGGGGGTGCTTCCAAGTGTTCATATGTGTTTCTGAACAGGTCCAGAGGAGTTGTTCAGTTGCAGTGGATCAATAATCTGCATTTTTAGAAGAACATTAGTATATATTTACATAATCTGCCTTATAACAAGTCCTTAATTGTGTATTTATGTGGCAGATCCTAACAGCACTGAAGGAGCCATTATTGTCTGCTTTGTCACTCCTAATAGACTACCATGAAGGATATTGCTGGCTTCAGGTTGGTGTTTGTGCATGTGAAAGTGAAGGGACCAGCTGCAGGGCTCCCAGTACAGGCAAGAACACTGCACCAGAGCCGGGCAGGGAAGGGCTCCTCCTCTGCTCCCTGGCTGTGCAAAGCTGTTGTGCGTGCAGAGGGGTTGTCTTTAACCAGCCCCTGCTTCTCGCTTGGGTTTGAGATGGTCTGGGCTGTTCTGCTGGAGCCTTGGCAGGGCAGGACTGTGTCACTGTGGGTTAAAGCCCATCCTGCGATGACCCCCCCCTTCCCTGGCCTCATTCCCTGTTCTCCTGCCTATTACCTCCTAAGCATTGTAATAACTCGAATAAACTGCCGGGACAACAACACTGTCTGGAGATCCTGCATCTGCCTGCCTTAATCAGCTTCCTCCGTTGAACAGGAATTTAAATAATGAGTCAATTAATGTTCTCAAATGCCAATGAGATGCAGAAGAGATGGGTGGAGGTGGGAGCAGTGCGAGCTGTTCCAGCACTGGATTTTATGAGGAATCAAACACTTGAGCACCCAACTGATTATGTGTCCCACACAGATGTGCCCACCTGGCACTGCTCCTGCTCCCCATGCCTGGCTCCCCAGAAAAGGCCCCTTTTCCAGAGGGCTGTAAACCTTTCTGCACAGGGCAGACTTATCACACACCCACAGGCAGCCAGATGGTCTTTCCATAGGGCATGGTAGCTTTGTTTTTAATGGGGGCCTTAAAAATGCAAAAGAAGGCCCAACCTCTGTATCCTCAATTCTGCTTCCTCCATGCTGAGGATCATTTAATTCATCCCTGCAACCTGCACAGATTATTTTGGCAAGCGCCTAATCTTTTTTTTTTTGTTGCTTTGACTTCACCTGTGCTAGGCATCACTTCAACTCTTCTTACCACATTTTGCTTACTCTAAACAGTAGCAATAACTAATAATTACTAAATCAGCACTATAACTTGTGGGATTTCCTTTCATTTCACAAACTAAATGCAGGCTGGTAGGGCTGAGAAGAGATCTGATCTATAAAAATGGCTGGAAGGAGAAGAATTGTCCCTAAATTTTAGATATTAACATTTCAGTTCCTCCTCTACCTCTCTTCTCCACAGAAATAATTTTGGTTGCTTTTTGTCCTGCAGAAGATTTATGTAATTTGTAATCCTATCTCCAGGAGAACCAGACAGGTAGTGAGGAAAATGTCTCCTGTGCTCCTCTGACTCGCTGTTTTGCACGCTTTATTGCTGTAGCAGTGCCTGATGGGCTGAGTAATGTCCTTAATGTCCTGAATGCAGGAGCTGTGCCGACTCTAAACACTGCTGGAGTGCTCCGGGGCTGGGGTGATTCGCCATCCCAAAAGAAGAGAGGATGGCTGTTCCCCTTCCTTTGTGGGAGCCTCCCATGCTGGATGAGTTTGAGATCATCCTCACTTGTGACAGGAGCAGGAGCTGCATGAGCGCCTCCAACACAGGGTTGAGCCACATTTTGGTCAGTAATTCCTGTTGACCCCCAAAAGGAGTCTGCTGGTGGGGTGCTTTTAAATCTGAAACCTCCTTCGCCCCTGTATCTGTGCATAAAGACTGTGGCTAAAGGCTGTTCCTGGATGCATAGAGGTAAAGGCCAGGGGATGGAGCTGTGCATCGGGACTGCTCCGTCAGGTCCCAGCAAACCTCCCTTTCAATTATTCCTCTGTTGGTGACTTAGACAAGCCCGGTGCAGAGTTATTCCACTTGACAGCAGCAGTAGAGCATCCAGGTAAATAAAGATCACAGCCTCATTGAGAAATGAAGTTGGACCTCAGTCAGATCTAATCAGGGTTAGCTCACCTTGAAACTTACCTGTCAGCGTGTGCAGGACTTGGATACTTTCCCTCCTCCTGGTGAATTGTGAGCAAGGATGTGAGGCTTTGCCTGGGGTTTGGATGGGGATTTGTTGCTGTGCAGAGTGCGGTGGGGGCACTCCCTTCAGAGTAGTCCCTCCCTGGGTCTGTGGGAGAAACAGGGACTCACCAGGGCCTCCAGCACTTGGCCCCAGGTTTATTGGTATCCAGTGGCTTGTGAAATGCACAATGGCTTGTGAAATGGCTTGTGAAAGCACAGACCTTCCCAGATTCCTCTCTAGTAAGTAACAACCTGTATGTGGAACACATTATCCCTGTCTGTCAGGAGCCTTGCCTAATTACAATGGGAAAAATAACGTTATCCTTTAACTTCCCATTTATCAAGCAATTTGCAGTGGAAATGGGGACTGTGTGATGGCTTTTCAGAAAGGAGCTGCAGTGCTGGAAAACGCACACAATTTAACAACTGACAAATCCAATTGTGAGGCAGAGGAGGAGCACTGCTTAAATATTCGCTCATTTGCTTGCCCTATGTGTGGTCTATGCTGCTGGTTGTTGCTGTAGCCTTTGAACTTACAGGGCAGGTGAAACCCAGGGTGCCACAGCAGCTCTGCCAGGGAGCTTGGTTACAGCAGAGAGAGGCAAATTGCTCTGGCTTAGATACTTGTGTTTGGTCTGAAACGTGTTCAAAGCATGCAGGGCTTGTTTCTAGGAGAAAAACATCTAGAAGTTCATTCTACTCTATTCTAGAGAATAGAGTAGAATGAACTTCTGATGAAGGCCAGAGAGGCCAAGCATGCCCACAGGTTGGTCAGGCTGCCCCAAGGCAGTGGGTTGGGCTGTGTGCTCTGCAGTGGGAACATGGAGCTCCTCTAGAATTTCCAGTGCCACTTCCTGAGCAGAAAATGCCAGATGGGATTTCTGCAGGTAGGCAAAGCAGGGTGCTTACTCTGGTGCTGGTCAGCAGAGACAGGAGCTAGCCAGCCTGGGAGCCTTGAGAACATCTTCAGGGTTGATGACCTGCTAAGATTTGTGCTTTTGCACTTTGTCAACACATTTTCCATCCTGCTCAGCATTTCCAATTAAAGGAATTGGCCATTATAGGAGTTGGACATCGATATGAAGCTGCCAACGACCGAATATAGACATGTAATGCTTTTCCCTCACCTGTCTGCTTCACCCTTGCAGTGGCTCAGCTTTCACTGCCTCCACTGCTTATCTCCATCATTTGTGAATGATTTGAGGCTTTCAGAAATGCACTTTTCATAGTCAGTAGCCAGAGGTGTTATTTCTACCAGGATAGATTTTCTGTCTCTTTTTCCCCTTTGTCTCCATGTGTCATTCCAAGGCAGAGTGAGTGATACACTGTGCCACAGCTCAGTGGATTAGTCACTGACCTTTTGCTGAGGGATTTTCTCTGATGTAGCCTCAGTTCACAATGGAAGTGCAGCCGCTTCCGTGCCCGCCAGTGAGTGCAGGACCTGGCAGACTCCTGACGATTTTCCATGAATCCTTCTGGGGATCTCTGCTCTTTATTCATAGCCTTGGGTCCAGATTTTTAGTAAGCGTTGGGGTTGCTGAGGCAGAGCAAGTGCAGGAGGCTGCTGCTGGGATCGCAGGGAGCAGTGATGGGAGAGGAGGGGCTGGTTTGGTTCGGAGTTACTGCGCCCCGCTGCTCTGCTTCGGTCATTGGCACTGCACTGTCAATGGCAGCCCGGAGCACTGGGCTGCACGTGACAAGGTAAATCTCTGCAGCTCCAAGTCCTGCTGGCCAGGGGACTTGAGCCTTTTGAGGAACAAGGCATGCACTTCAGCACTGTCAGATGCAATCAGAATAACCTGCCTTTTTGTGCAGCTTTTCTTTCCTTTATTCAGAGGCTTAAGATAAACCTTTGGAAGAATTAAACATGAAAGCCATGTTCTTGAGTGCAGGCTTTGGGGGTGTTGCTGTGCTTGTGTGGCTTTTCCATTGTTTCTCACTGCAAAGGAACGTGTGGAAGAATCTACCTGTTTACCCACAGCCAAGTGAAAAAGTTAGCACAAGTTCCCTGTGAGATTTGAAGATAAGAAAGGAGGACTGTAGTGGAGAACTTGTTGCCAGAAGGTGGACATCTCTCGCTAAACCAAACTCTTGTGCTCCAGGGTGTCTCTGTTGCTGTGCGACCAGGCCAGTGCTAGGCTTCACTCCCACAGCCTTAGAGCAGGAGGCATGGAATTCATGTGAGCCTGATGGGGAGTGCAGACACGGAGGGTGGCATGGGGCTGGTTTGGGCTGCTGCCTTTGTAGAATGTCACTGAGGTCCTGGAAACCGGAAACCCAGCAGCATCTACAGGAGTCTTGAGGAGCAGCTCTGTTTCCTGTTGAAATGCAGCATAAATTGGATGCAAACTTCCTGGCCTTTTCTTCAGGATGGTTTGGGAATGATGTCTTCCTGTGGCTGCCCAATACACTGTTAATTAGCCATATATATCCCTAGTGACATGTGCAAAAGCTTTTTGTGAATGGAAAATACACCTCTCACTGGCTGCCTAAGGCACATAGGCATTTTGCGAATATCTCCCAAAATAATTTCTGAGCATCTCTTCCAAAGGGAGCTTGAGCATGGGATTTGCTCCCTTTGAGGAGGAGCTGCTGGCAGTGTGATTTATGGACTGTTCCTTCTGGAGTCCAGGGATCAGGAACACACATGAGAGGTGGAAGGATGGGAGCAGAGGGCAGGCCTGACCATCAGGTGCATTAACAGAGGGCAGTCTGTCATGTCACTAATGATACCAGTGGCACTTCATTATGCTGCTGTAGTACCTGTGGCTGGTGCTGAGGGAGGAGATGCTCTTTGATGTGTCAGTGTAACCTCTGTGCCACAGTGCTCTCAGGGTTCCTCACTTACCTGAGAACACAGGATTTTCCCCTGAGTATTGGTCCTTCCTTCACTAATTTGGGTTGGAGTTTTTGTTACCATTGTGGCTTAGACAACTGCAGGCATTAAAGGTCAGTTAAAATTAAATGAGATTCAGCTAGTTGAAGGGGCTTTGGAGAACTGGGACAAGTAAGAGGAAGCTGGGAGTCCCTGTCAGCTGGCAGAAGCACAGCCTGCAGAGCCAGGGGTGAGTTCCTGCACTGGCAGAAGAGGTTGTGTGGCATCAGGAACCTGGGTCCTGTGTCTGTCTATGCCTGTGAGCTCAGAAGTCCCAGGGGTTGTTGTGCTTTTGGAAAACCTGAATAGAAGATCCTAGTGCTGGGGGGAAATAGGGCAGCTGGCTTAGCTGTAAAATAGTTATGATGGCAAATGTATCTCAGGTAAGCTGCTGGAGATCTGCAGGTACTGGAAGTGTTCTTTCTACATGGCTTGGGGTACCATATGCCATTCAGTAAGGTCGCAGTTGGTGTGCTACTGATCCACATGCAAGGTGGAGGATATGGAATGAAGAGGTGGCAGTGATTGGGAACCTGGCTCTCTATGTCCCTGTGTTATCTGCCCTTTTGGTGAGACATTCGATCTGCAGTAGTACTAAAGGTACAGGTATGCCCACATCTCTTGCTCTTTCTGTGCCCCTTGCTGTTGACCCTATTCAGGAGTTAGTTTTTAAACAGGGTAGAACCACTCCTTTTCCTATTCAAAGAGGACTTCTGCTTAATGGTGCTTTATGGTTATTAATAGTAAATTAATAGTGTTTACCTCAGCAGGCTCGACTTCCTTTTACTACCTGACATTATTTTGGTAGGATAGTTTAAGTCAGTAACAGGTGAAGAGTGACTGCCTTAAAGGGAATGGTTTAGAAACCCCTCAGATGTCAAAATGGTGGGTATGTGAGAAGCTGCCTAAGAGCCAGAGCAGCCTGATGCATCCCTGGCTGGTGAGCTCCAGCTCCATGTTGTCCCCTGTCCCTCTTATGGCTGGTGAGCTCCAGCTGTGTGTACAACTCTGTCCTCTGGCTGGTGTCACGAGTTGCTGTTGGACTGAGAGCTCCATCACTGCTGTGCTCAGCTTTGGGCTCCAGTGTTGATGGTCTGGCCAGATCCAATTTCAGTGTTCAGCTGAAATCCAAGGGAGCAACCTGGCTCATGCCTTGCTTGATGTGTTTCCTTTTCTCTGCAGATACCTGTGCAGGCAAGTTTCATGTTGTTTGTCCACTCCATGCCCCTGAGCTGAGAGCTGGGTTCTCTGTTCCCCATGAAATCAGCCTGTGCAGGCAGCAGATTTACAGGGGAGTTCTCCCAGGCCGAGCTGGGGCGTTTGAGGTTTTACTGTCCCCTTTGGCTGCTTGTCTCGTATGTGATATGTGGAGGGGCATATAAAAACTGGAGATTAAAAAGGAAAAAGTTACCGTTTCTGTGTGGGAATAAATCCAGAGACAAGTGCTCCTGCTGTGTGGGAGGATGGCAGGGCCAGGTGGGCCACAGGAGCCACAGCACTGAGGGGAGCAGGGCTGCCCTCCTGGCCCGGGAACACAGCATCAATGGACCATAAGTGCTCCTGCAATGGCACTGGATCTGTGGCAGCTGTTTGTTCAATGTTTCATGCTTTTAGCCACATCTGTTCCAAATGAGTGTTAATATTGCAGTGGCATCCACTAAGGATGGGCTCTGTCAGCTCTACTGAGCGTCAGGCTGACCCTGGTGACAAGGAAAGAGCAGTTCAGCCCACAGTGCTCTCTCTCCCTCCATCCCCCCTGTATCTGTCTTGCCTTGCTCCGCTCCATCAGAATGCCTTTCCTCCCCACCGAGGGGGGGAAAGAAAAGGGAAAACTAAGGCAGTGATTCTCAAGGAGAAAGACTGCATTTATTTCTAGCACCCTGTCCAGCAATGTCAGATAACAGTTTATTCATCCCCTGGCCCCTGTATGACATTGAAGCATATCAACAGTGACAAAAGTATATTGAATAATTATCTTGAAATTAATACATTATCCCAAACTTAAATAAATGTCATCTGATCAATATATCTTGGAATGGAAAGGGAAGAGAATGTGAAGGGCATCGCTTCATTATTCATTAATTTTAGAGTAATGTAGGCAGATGAAATGGTTATTTCAGAGCACTGCTATTATACTCACTGGCATTTTAAATAACTCCCAAGATTTAACAGTATATATTCCCTTGTCGAAGCAGCTTACGCTTGTTAACACTCTGAGTTCCAGATTTCTCTGCTTGACAGTGCCAGAAAAGACCAGAAATACTGTTGCAACCCCCTTCTTTTTGTTTGGTTGGGCCTTTTTTCCCTTTATGCTTTCTGTTTCTTCCATGGTTTAAGAGCTCCAGTTCCACCCTCACCGGTACAGCACACACCCTCATCAGTCCAGCTGAAACATCTGGGTATGAATGTTGAATTCCTGGGAATGAGAGGTGACCCCATTTCATCCATATGTATGGCTCTGGCTCAAAATCAAGCTGCTGGCTGCAGATTTCTCTGTGAGGAGAAAATGGAAGCAATCTTGTGCCTCCTGGAATCAGGATCATTTGTTTGGACTCTGGCTGGCTGTCCCCAGGAGCAGGCGAGGTGATGTCCTCCTGTGTGGCCTTACATGGGTCAGACAGGGCTGGTGCTCACCCATGGACATGGCCAGGGACCTGGCTCTGGCCTTTTCCCCTTTCAGGGACCACTGCAGAGCTACAGGACCAGCAGGAGCCAGTCCAGGGCACACATCTGTAGGATTATAACAAAACCAGGAAATCACATTGGCAGCTTCTGTAAAACGGCTTAACAGAGTTGAATTGATTAACTGAGGGATGCCTCAGCTGAGAATCCAGCCTGGTGGAGCGTAGTGCCTGTGCCAGCTCATGCAGAGCATAGCCAGGACATGGTTTTGGTTGGAAGTTACGGGTATTTGGGCACAGGAGGGTTTGGATGACAGGGCCTTAGTGATGTGAGAGGAGAGGCCACAGGCAGCCCTGAGTCTGTGCTTAACTCAGGCACCTGTGTGTCACAGCTCTGCCATCCCCAGTCCCATGTGGAATTCTCCTGGACACAAAGGCCAGAAAATCACAAAGATCATCTTAGATCAGTGTGACAAAAGCCCCAGCCATGCTGGTGCCTCCTTACTGTGTTGGTGCTGCTTTCACAGTTGCCATGAGCATTTTTCCCCTGCTGTGCATCCTTCCTCCCACCCCACTGGGCTGCAGTGCCAGGTGCACACAGGTTGTGTGAAGCTGGAGCAATTTCAGTTGTGCCCCACCTCTGTCTCACACCAACAAATGTCCTCTCC
Source organism: Tichodroma muraria (assembly GCA_013390105.1). Lineage (NCBI taxonomy): Eukaryota > Metazoa > Chordata > Aves > Passeriformes > Sittidae > Tichodroma > Tichodroma muraria. Next base: position 10,590 of record WAAG01021283.1, read on the forward strand.
TGTGGTGCCCAGGGACAAGCACAGCACTTAATGACACCTAAGGAGGTCTGCAGTGAAGAAGGCACTGCGCAGCCCCACTCAGAGGTTCTGGGAATGGATTATCTCTGCACAGCTCAGAGGTACTGGAAATGCATTATCCAGTGTCTCAGGCTCGCTTGAAGTGGGGCTGGGAGAAGAATGTCAGTAATTTACTTCATAAATTTAACCTTTAGTGTATTTAGAATAAATCTTCACAAGTGTCCTGGGTGTCACACACCCAGTTATGATTTTGAAGTTACTCAGTTAACTTTTCTGTTTTTCTCCTTCCCTCATCTATGACTAATTTAATGCAAATTTCCAGGCAAATTAACAACTGAATATGCTGGAAATTCCAGCTGTTGCTTAGTTTAGGGGAGTCACCTCTGTGGTTGGAGGCTTATTTCCCCCGTGGGGGTCTGTGGAGGGGAATCACCTTGTCATCCTCCAGCAGAATCAACCCTTTTTTCTTTTTTTCCCCTATGGCTTAAGTTGATCTTTGATCTAGCCAACATAAATATTTTCTCTACCAGGAAATACTAACTATATTTGTCTCTAGGAAAATAGTAAAACAGGGTGTAAAGTTGAGAGGTGCCATAGTGTGTGTGCATGTGCTTGTGCAGGTGTGTGTGTACCTGCAGAACATTCCAGGAACCTTCATACTGTACTTAGAAGAACTGAGGCATGTTCCTGTGTGTGAAAGGAGAGAATATTATTTGTTTCTGTGGGGAGCAGAGTGAGGGGAGAAAGGAAACCATTGCAGTGGCACAGCAAAGTGGAGGCCTGAGATGCTGATAAACTGGCGCCTCTTGGAGACATTGAGGCACACATGGAGCGCCTGTGTCAGTGAGGCGTGCCAGACCCAAGAGTATACTGAGCTAGTCTGAGCATGTTTCAGGACAGCATATCCAGGGACAGATAGAGTGAAGAGCAGAGCAGATGAGGCCTGAGAGCAGGATGTGCCCTCTGCGTGACGCACAGCATGTCGTGATGTGTGTGGTGCGGCGTTAGAGCACCCAGAGCCCTGTTTTCCAAAGCCCTTGCTTTGCCTGGCCCTTGCTGGGAGTTGCAGTCACTGCTGGAACATCTGTGTTTGTTTTGCATGACAAACTCGTTCCTGGGCTGTGACAAAACGTGTGCTGGTCTGGGACTGGGGTTTGGGCCCCTCAGCAGGGCTGTGCCGTAGTGCATGGCTGGCCCTCTGCTGCTCTATAATGCATATTACATTACTTCATCCATAGTTAATGACAAGTGTGCTATATTTTTAATCTTTATAGCTTTATTGTGTGCAAGTAGTTTTAATAATTGGTCCTGCAGGATGGTTACTTCCCAGAATTACCCTGCAAAATTGCTGTGCTTTCAGCCTTCAGTCGCGCAGGTTGTAAATTATAAACTTGGGTAGTAATAAACTTGGCTCTCTCTCACTGCTCTGTGGAGATGCCAACCTGTAACAACAGCAGAAAGATACATTCCGGCAAAAATTTCTCCCTGAAGCTATCCTTATCCTGTGTGCATGGCCTGTGCGGTAAGGAGGCCCACTGGTAACCCCTGCTTTATGCTTTGTGTGTGTGACCACGAGCAGGAAAATAACTGCAGTGAGACAGGGATAGTGAGTGGTAAGGAGCAAAGGGGCTTGGGGGCTCCCTGAACTGCCCTCCTCCTCCAAGACATTCCTCGGTCTCCTACCCACGTGGAGTACGAGCACTTCTGTCAGAATTGTGATAAACAAGGCAGTTTGTGGTATCCAAATGCCTCTGTTGGTGTCCTGAGTTTGCACATCCCTGAGCTGGGGCTCTGGAATGAGGCTGCTCACGGCTGGTGCTGGGACTGCATCCTTATCTCGTGTGGAGTCTCTGCTCATCCCATCTGAGGGCTGAGCTTAGGGTGCTGCCCACCAATGCAACACAAATACTGTAAAACCTGGGGCAAGCAGAATGGTTTTATTTAAGAAAAAGAAGGAACGCAAAACTGGGTGAGGGTGTTCTGGAGGCTTCCTGTTTCAGCGGGCTTGTTCTGTTTGGCATTTCTCAGTTCTCCTTCTCTGGGCACATCCCCAGCAGGATGATGGATAGTGCCTCCCCTTCCCCTGTGCACTTGAGATGATGAAGACTGCGTCCCTCCAAGAGTGCTGCCTTGGCTCCCAGTTTCCACCCCAGAGAGCCAGGAACCCAGGTGCTGGAGCAGCCCCCCATGCCCCATGCCCAGACATTCTCCAGCATCCCGAGGAACGCTGTGAGCGCAGCAAACATACAGCATCTCTCCGGAGGGGCAGCTCTGGGATGGCCTGAGGCAACAGCAGCTCCTTTGATCGGGCTTGTTGTCTTCAGCCTCCAGCTGCCAGCGACGTTCCACTGCCTCTGAAACCCTGTTCACCCGTGGGCAATATCCACCTGCTGCAGTCCTCAGAACCAGACGGGTTGTGAAATGGGCTCTTGGAGTGCCTGCAGGAGTTACTGGAATAGCTGATGATCAGCCTGCAGGAAGCTGAGAGTCTGGGGGAGGGTGTCAAGGGCCAGGCAGCATTTCCAGCAACCACACAGCCTGCAGAGCCGAACAGTCCTCAGCTGGGGACAGGCTCGAGTCCTACCATCCTGCTCTGCTTTAAAGCAACACAAAGACCTCCCTTGAATTACTGAGTTACTTTTATTTTGGCTTGGAATGAAACTCTGTGTCATTGTCAGTGGCATTTTTAAGCCTCACATGGACACAATTAAATATTAATAGCTGTAGCAAGACCTAAAGAGATAATTCATAAAAAAAAAGTTACATGACGATTTAAGCTTCTTCCCTTCACCCAGAAACACTGAAGACATGTGACGTTCCTAATAAAAACATGTATCTTTAAGTCCCCAGGTAATAATGGATGAAAATATTTTTCACTGGTTCCTGAGCTTTGAGATACCAACATTTGCTTTTCACTCCTTGCTCTGTGTGGGGCTGGCCAACCTCTACTTACTGGGAAGTGACTGGCTTTGCAGGTGGCTGTGCATTTCCAGGGTACTTGTCCTCCATGGATACCACTGAATTGGAGAATCCTTACTGTTTGGCCAAGGTGCTTCAGCGCATGTTTAACTTGTGTCTTTGGGGCTCAAGCATGTTGACTGAAAGATTTTTCATCATGAAATGTTTGAGCATTTTCCTGTGACTTGGCTAAGCCTGCACCATCCTTTTGCAGGCATTGCAGTGCCTCATGGCCCAGCTGTCTCCTCTGGATCTCTGGTGACCCGGCACAGCCGTGGCAGACCTGCCAGGTGACAACCGTGAGGCAGAGCAGGAGGTGAAGGCTAAGGTAGGAGATGTTCCAGCCTTATTTGCACATTAAACGCATTGAAAAACAGGTTACCACTGAAGCATGCAAACAGACATTAGCACTGACCGAAGCACACAAGCAGATGCAAAAACTGTGATTCCGAGTGCATTCCAGGACATCCACCTTTCTTCTGATGGCTAGAACAGAACAGCAATCCTGTTTAAGCAGCATTGGACTGAAGAAATTACAGTAAGAGGGAGGAGATTTTAAAAAAAATAAAGCAGCTTTTTTTCTGCGCGCGTACCTTTGTTGTCTCCTTTTGACGCCTTGATTTCCATTTTACTTTGTGTCTGTTGCCAGTTATTCAGAGCACTGGTTCAACTGTGAGCACTTGTCACAATGTGTGTGATTTCTTACTGATGGTGTCCAGTTTGTTTCAGTAACGTATTTGTAGGCAAAGATTTCATTCAGATGTGTGTTCAAGACCACCTGATTTGATAGGGGCTTTGAGCAGGGTTTAATTTGCCTTGTGGAACACACTGGAGGGTGCCAGGCTGGGTGGGGAGCGTGCCTGTGCCCATGCTGCACTCGGCCAAGAGCTGCTCTGCTGAAGGCTTTGAGGGAGTTCTCTTCACTAATTAGTCATCCTGTCTGAAACAAATAAGATTATCACTACTTTTTGTTGAAATTTAAAATCCTAATATGGCTGTCCTTGATGGAGGGAGAGCAAGTTCAACAGTCCTTGTTTCCGGTGTTCATGTGTTCACTTTCACACAAACTGTTATGTGTTTGAATATCAGTATGGTAATGCTGTGTGTGCCTCACTCCCCTGAGACCAGCTGCAATACCTATTTCAACCAGTGCACAGTGTTCCTAGAACTGAGACCTCTGTGACATAGGGCATTTGGATCCCACACCCTGTAGGCTTGTGACAGTCCTTCTAACAGTCCATGTGGGTGCGGTGTCTGGGAGAGGAGACCTTGGGAAAGGCCTGCTGCTGTTACTGAGGTGCTGAATCACAAGGGAATTGTGCAGGTAAGGCTTGAGGTACCCCAGTGCTGGGCAGGTATGGGGCAGGGGCACAGCCTGAGCACAGGCTGTTGGGCAGCTGCATGTGCTGGGCTGCCTAAATCAGGTGGCGTGTCTCATTTACCTTTTGCAAGAGTGTAAAGAGATAGACCTGTACAAAGTCCCTCCTAAAGGGGGGTGTATCAGCTTACCCCAAAATCAACCATGAGGTGAATCTCATCTCAAATACTGGGACACCACAAAGCATTGTACTTAGAAAGTACACTTTCCCTCTGACAGAATGCAAATTAGTTAATAGTTTCCAGCAACCAAAAATGTACTAAAGCATGATTTGAGCAGGAAGGAAGCCACCAGCAGTGCTGCCACCTCTTTGACAGCTCTTCTAATCACCCTAGCTTTATCAAAAAGTGTTAAGTTGTATTTTTTTATTGATTTTTAAGAATAAATTCTTATAACATCATCTCTATAAAAGGTTCATCACAGACCAAATACCACTCTAACCTTTTAAGCTTCTACAGTAAAAACTGTCGTCTTTATTTATCTAAGTTTGGGAGAGATACAAATGTAATCATAACCCCCAAGGCAAAATTTTATGGTGGTTTTCAGAACTCCTCTCTATAAAAACTACTCAAAGCTACCAACATAAAAGCTCCCAACATAAAAGCTCCCAATAAAATTTGCTTTAGATCCTAGTTGTAAAACATTATTTTTTTTCCCTGGTCCTGGAACTACAGGTGTCCAATTGGCAATGCTGGTTGCTGCCGAATCCCCTGGCAGTGCCAGGCTCCATGTACCTGCTGGGTCAGGTGGGCAAGGAGGGGCTGCTGCACCCTGAGCTGTGCCCTAGTTCATCCCAGCACAGCCTATGGGTGCCTGCTGCTGTGCCTGGTGGCAAGCATGGGCACAGGGGATGTGGTTAGACTGTGACTGGAGCAATTCTGGAAGTGAGGAAAGTCTTTGGGTATGTGAAGAACTATACAATAAAAACAAGCTGAAAAAGAACCTTGCAGGCAGTAATGTAGAACACGGAACTCTTTTCTCTGAGGCTTGGCTGTTTAAACTTTGGGGATCTGCACTTGTTGGTAAGACTGGTGGCCCTCCAGGTCTTACTTTGGTGACATAGGAATCCATGCACCAAAAGTTGCCTTAATTAAAGCTTCCTTACAGTTATTTGCATGTACAGTGTTAGCAACAAGTAGAAGACCCTTTATTTATGTTTAGCTGAGAAACCTAATCTGGACCTGTGTGCCATGAGGCGAGGCTGGGCTGGACTGAACTGGAGGGAACCAGGTTGGGCTGGGGGGACCCAGGCCAGCTGTGTTCTTGAAGTGCAGTGCAGGAATAAATCTCTGCAGGCTTTAGTGGATTCCTGGCAACTAAAGGCTCATGCTTTATCAAGTTATTAGACTAACTTGCTTTTACTGTGCAGGGTGGATTTAACCCTGCTACCTCACTCTGGATGGTTTCTGTTCAGAGACCTGAACCTGTTCTTCTGACTGCAATTAGGAGAAAAGCAAGCATAGCACACAGCTGCTGCTGGTAAAGGAGAGCAGAGACAATTCCCAGATATGAAATAAAAAGCACAGCCGCCTTCTTTGGGGTACACACCTCAAAGCATCCAGAAATGTCATGATAAGTAAGAACAACTTGATGTAAAGCTGTACTTGGTTGCAAGTATTTTTCTAAGGCAAAAATACTGGTATGTTGATTCCTAAAGCTGCTTTCTTCAGGGACTGCAGGAGGCTGGATGTGGTCCAGAAAGCCTCCACCTGGTGGCCCACATCTTGTATTTGCAGGCCTTGGCCTTGCTTGTCATTCCAAGAAACCACCGCATGCCCCAACTATTCTGTAGCTGGGAAACATTAAATGATTGCTGGTCTCAGCTGATGGTCCTTGTGAGAAGGGTGGGAAGCCCACAGCCCCATCTTTTGGGAAGTTTTCTGCCCATGGTGGTTCCCAAGGCCTTTTTCCTCCTGACTCTGTGTGCTCTTCTGCAGAGACATCCTTGGGAGCCAAGGACTCCAGGACTGCCAGGAAGGGACAGTCAGGGGAATCAGGTATATCCAATAGTTGAATAACATGTGTAATAAAAGCTGTGATTCACGACAGGACTTTTCTGTTTATCTTAAAGTAGACTTAAATTACAAATCTGTCTTCCCAGTTGTATGTGATGTCAGGAATTGGATCCGGAAGCACTCCCTAGCTGGCTGTTAGAGCTGTGTTCCTGTGTCCCTATCTTTACTCCATTGGAGAGGCTGCTGGCTACTTCCTGTCTGCTGGGTCTGTGATTACTGTTAATTCTGCTTTGTGGGCACTGTCTGACACAGGATCTTCTCCCCAGTGCCCATCCTGAGTTATCACTTAGCTTAGGCCTGTTGGGTCTTTACTATGTCCCAGCTAAAAAAGCTGCATTAAGTGTATGCTGGTGAGAAGGATTCAGAGAAAGGATGTGTTTTCTTGTCTGAAGGACTGACAAACTGATACCTTCTCTGTCTGCATGGGCAAAACTGCTACACCAGCTCTTCCTTGCCTCCGTTCTTCCTGACAGTCCTGAGGGAGCCCAAAGCATAGAGTATCCCCTGAGTCCTAAATGGCCTTCATCTGCCATGGCCTCACAAAGCCATGTCCTGCCAAAGAAGTTAAAAATCTGTACTAAATTAATGAGACTGTTCCTTGCAGTGGCAACCATCCATACACTCCCTCTTATGACACCTTTTAATTATTGTTACTAATGATAGAGGTTTTGGGTCACTGCTTTCAGAAAAGAGCAAACCAGGAAACTTGTTTCTCCTAGAAAAAGGCATTCCAAGCTCTGGAGGCACAGGCTCAGAGGGCACAAGAGATACACCACTCTTTGGCCAGTGCAGTTTGGGGACCTGGGGCTGTGTTGACTTTGTGTTTTGTTGATAAACAGAGCCATTCATTCCCTGTGCCTCAGTACCTATTTCCTCTCATGAGCTCCAAAGGCATTTTATTTTCCCCCAGCTTTGCCATGGGATCAGAGGATATTCTGATTTAAGTAAAGGCTCTTTAGTAAAGTAAAGTAAAGATTTAAGGCTCTCTGCCTCTGATTTAAGTAAAATACTCATGATTTGAGGTAGATGCTGGTGGCATTATTCATCGCTCCTGGCAAAACAAATGTTGGTCTCAAAATATGGCCATTAATATTTTGATGAAGTATTGAAGCCACCTGGATTTTGGGCAGAGCCAGGCTGCTGGGTGAGGGGCCTGATAGCTCACAGACCCAGGCAAGGACGCCCAGTGATGGCAGGTGGGACTCCATGGCGTCATTCCCAGCCTGAAAGGTGGAAGTGCAGGTGGATTGTCACCATCCTCTATGTCCTGTTCAGCTGCTGCTCAAGGGATAGCCCCAGGTGCTCCTGGATAGAAATAGGCCTTTAATGGTTTTGATTTCTCTTGTGAAAATAAGTGTATTTGTAGCAGAGTACGAGGTGGTTGACTTTTGTGGGTATTTATCCTCACAAGATTAGGGAAAGGAAGGAAGAAGCTGTTGGCAGTATGTGAGACTCGTCTCCCGTGGTTCTTCGCGACATAGAGGTTTCTGTATGAGACTTCTGCAGCTATTGATGGCCTGAGCTCCCCGTATCTCTGTCTTACACAGGGCTGTCAGGCACCTTTTGTGAAGACTTGACAGCACCATCAATACTGGCATTAGAGCTGCTTGTGCATGGGTGTGATGGATATGGAGCCATGTGAGAAATTGGGCGAGGTCACTGCCATTTTTTTCCTGGCTTTCATGAAGACTGTGTTTGCTTCCCTGCGTTCTCACACAGGGACATGAATTGATTGGTGCTGCTGCGAGTCAGTTGGCAGGATGAGTCAGGAATCCCCAGGGACTCTGCCAGATGGATGGATCGGGGTGGGTCCAAACAGAGCTCTGGGACTGCTGGGCTGTCAGACCTTGGGTGCAGGGAACCCCTCTGAAGGCTGTCTCTGGGGATAGACACTCTGTGTCTGTGTGTTTTGTGAGGGGAAATGGTCTGACAAATTGTAGTGCCCACACAGGGCACTGCAGGAATTGGACTGTTCTGCCTGTTCTCTGGTCTCTAGTTTAATTTTCCTTTGCTGCTGCTGCTCCTGGCTGTGAGAACAGAAAAGGATCCTTCCCCAAATGTCTCCCAGTTGGCACCTGGAACTCATGTAGTTTATCCAAATCCTCATACTGCCCTCAAAGCTTGGCTGGAGCCTGAGGAGAGAGGCTGTGTGGCTGCTGGTTGAGGGGCTGCACGAGTGCACTCATGGGGCAGTAAGAGTGGGGTGAGCAACCATATTGCAACTCCCAGAGTCTCTGTGGCTCCCTCATTGCTCCAGCTGGGAAATAATCTGCACCAGACTTGTTTCCTGGCACCAGCCAGCTTCCTTGGTGCCAGCTCCAATGTGTAGGCTGGCACATTGCAGGAACAGGGAATGTGTGTGTGGGGCAAAAGAAGTGGAAACAGTCCTGGCTCCATCTACCTCTGCTCTGCCCTGCTCTGGCCCCTGACAGCCCTGGCTCCATGGCATGGAGAAACATCCAGGACAAGACATCTCTCTTTCCTCTTGGCTGACACCATTTCCTCCTATTCTCTTTACTGTTAGTGCTTACGGGCACAGAATCCACCATGTCCTGGATTAAATGCAAATTATTCCCATTCTGCCAAGGACAGTCCTTACCAGAAGGGGAGAAGTCGCTTCCACTGAGCTGTCTGTGAAATACCCCCTAAAAGCAGCTCCAGTTGGGAAGAGCCAGTTTTATGCAGGTTAGATTTGGCTGTGTTCCTCACAAGCCAGTGGATGTTCAGCAGCCTGTTCAGCTGCCGGAGCCGAGGCTGCCACAGGGACCTGACATGGGAGTGAATTCCCATGCTTGTTCTACAGTGAAGGCTGGCTTGATGCTGCTCCACGTGTGAAAGCTCCACGGGATTTGCCTTAAGCTGTATTTTTAGCAGCTCTCAGACATTTTAGTGCTGGGTCATCCTGCAGCAGGATGACGAGCTTGTGGGAAATGGCCTTTTGCAAAATATTTCCACAAGGTTTTTTAATGCTCCCATTCTTTCCATATGTGCCCTGGTTGACCTGAGGCACAGGATAGGCAGCAGCTGCAAGGACAGCGTTAGAATGGGATGTTCCCTCTGCCACAGAGAGGAGGTGGGATCCTGCCGTATCCTATTAATTGCGGGACTTTCTACCTGGAGTTCAAAGAACAAAAGCCTGGGCAGACAGTTAATTATAGCTTCAGCTTCACAAGCAGAGTTAATGAATTTTAACGTGCCTCAATTAATAACTAATTGGGTTTTGCTCCTCGGCTGTGAGTGGAACTGGAGGGGTGTCCAGAAAAAAAATAGTCTAAAGATGAGAGATTTTAATTGAACTACTGTAGGATTCTTGTAGAGGGAAATGGTTCCTGGTGTTATTGTACAGTTTGAGTGCAGAGAGAAATTAAAAGGGAAGTTGCTTCCAAGAGAAAACAAGAGTCAGCGTTACAGTGCCAACAAGACACATCATTATTGTGTCCCCTGTAGTGTACAGTTTGGAGAGTCCTCTGTTCACAGTCCACAGTATTATTGTGCCACAGAGAAGTGATTCCTGCAGGCGCACCAGGATGTTCTACCTCAGAGTTCCAGGAGTCAGAGAATTTAGGTAGAAAGAAATGATACATAACATAAATTTTTTTATACTCTAGGCTGGAATGTGCCTGGTAGTGCTATTGGTCTAATGAGATATTTTATGTCTATTTCTGTGGAAAGAGGATTATTTTTTAAGCCTACAGTTAGGAGAATGTCCAGTGTTTTGCTGTGATTAGCATTAATTCAGGCTCTGGTGGGCCAAGGAAAATGACCAGAGGTAAAGGTAGCAAAGGTTAAATTGTGTTTGCAGGGTTTAAAAGAGCAATAAATCCTGGGGAGTGCAGAAATAGAGGAACACTCTGCATCTCAAGCAGCAGAAAATTGTCGTCTTTTGAATTTGATGCTCTGAGTGTGAAGGAAGAAAAGAAAATATATCTATATGCCATTTCCTCCTTCAGTACCATTTCCAGGGAATATCTATCAGCAGGCTCAGCCACTGGGCAGGAAAACACCCAGAAGCCAAAGTGAAGATTTAGTTTGTTTTGTTTTACTCTTTCATTTTTCTGGCTGTATTCAAACCCACTCAGAGAGAACATGGAGTAATAAGAAAAAGAAAAGAAATTAATTTATTCAGTGCAGCATTGTCAGGCACCGACCCTCCACCGATGACTATTTACACCGTGCTGCTCATCATGCCCTTCAACAACTGCTGCACAATAAATAATAAAAGATTAAAATCTTAAACCTGGAAAACTTAGGAAAAAAATATTAGAAAATTTTATTTCGGATTATAAAAATCCGTGAATGATTTACTTTAAGGGACAATTTCATTGCTGCCATGTGCAGGAACTAATGATCACGGAGGGCTTCGGATTGGTGAGGAGGCTGCTTGGGAAACATAGTCATGGGTAGGTGATAAAGTCACCTTGCTCCCGCACTGCCTCACTGTCACTGCAGTGGCTTTCACCATTTGTTACAAGAAAATGATGGTCCATGTACATATTTATATGTGGAAGGCAGTAACATTGGCAATAATCCTCCCTGAGCGAGCCACCTTGTTTTAGGGAGCCAGGCTCGCTTCCCGGTGCCAGCAGCCCTCGGCCTTCGCTTTAAAAAAAAAAAAATTGGTGTGATATGGTAGGAAAGAGTTTATGAACTTGATCTTGATGCACCTGTGATGAGCGAGTTCCTCCCATGGGGTGAGGTGACAGCAAATGGAGGTGTTGGGAGATAGTCCTGGTAGGCCACACGCTGTGGTGCAGCCCAGTTCCACATTCCCCTTACCCTCTGAAGCTTATGCAGGCTGGGCAGCATTTGGCACATGCCTGTGGCTGCACAGAAGGGGCTGGGAGCAGAGCCTGCCAAGTCCTGGGCCCTGGAGGAGCCACCAGCCTGCGTTCCACAGGTCACCAGCCATGCACGCACGGCGCCTGCTCCCTGTGTGTGTCCAGCGCCGTGTCTTGCAGCCCAGCTCCTGGCTGGCTCCCCGTTTGCGTGCCTCCTCCCGCCGTGGCTGCGGCCAGAGGGCAGTGGCAAGGTCACAGACCCTGCAGGTTTGGCGGCCAGGCTGCATGAGGGGACCAGGCTGGCTCAGCTCTCCAGAACCATGGGAGCCTGTGTGAGGCAGGTATCACGGCGTGCTGGCTCCTGAGCCCAGAGTGGCAGCATTTGCACTCAGAGGGGTGTGAAGTGCCACTTGGGAACCTGTGATTTTCTTCGTAGCTCTGGCTGGTGCTCCTCACACCCCAGAGGTGACCGGGCCACGGGGAGGGCAGACAGGGGTGATGAGCACAGCCCAGCTGAGCTTGGCTGTCGCACAGAGGGAGCCCGAGCCGTGCACCGTTGCCAACATGCTTGTCACTACAGCCTGACAGTGCCCTTGATTCCAGGGCCAGATCAGCACAGGCAGGTTCCTCTTGCAAGCACGCACAAATTCTGGGCTGAGGCACAAGGATAAAGGCATCTCGAAACAGCCATGGTCAGGCAAGGCTGCCTTAGGAGATGCTGCTACTTGTCTTGAAATGAGTAAAGGAGAGGGGGAGACCCCTCCCTTGGACTGCTGGCCACACACAAGTTGCATACAGAAGGTTTTAAATTTCTGTTGAGAATTGTTTGTGGCGCGGCTTGTGTTTCTGCTGGTCTTAATGAATCAGTGCTGACTTAATTTATCAGTGTTAAATGTTTCTCATTTGGAAGTTGGATGTGAGTGAGGATTTAAGGCCCGAATTCCGTGTTTTCTCAAAGCAAGGCTACGCATCTGCGTTCACAGGGAGTAAACATATAAGGTCCTTTCATATGGCCAAACTGCAAATGGTGTTCAAAAGCAAACCAATATGCAGGGTATTTTTGTCCATGTTTCTTCTGCTTCACTTAACACCTGACAAGCATTTCAGGATAGGCCCTTGGTCGGATCAGACAATTCTTCGTGGGCCACCAAGCATCCTTCCCTGACAGTTGCTGTCCAAACCCTCCATCCCAGTGCCGCCCTCCCCACAGCTCCCCCAAATCACCCTTGATTACCTGCAGAGCTGGCAGCTGAATGTGCTGTGCCCCGTCAGCATAGGGAGGTTTTGTGCTTCTATCCTTCCTTTAAAGCTGCTCTTCTCTCACCTGCACTGGTGGCTTTGCCTCACAGTCCCTCGCTGAGTGAGCTGCTGCACGTAGAGACACCTTGCACTAGATCAGATCCAAGTATCAATGGCAGAAACATGTGATTCAGACAAGGCAGTGCTGGTATAAACTGGTTTTATGGTATCCCACCACTCTGGTGGAGAAACTCTCACAGGAACTTACTGTAACCATGTCTGTTACTCACATTACTCAGTCTGATCCCCTGGGGATTTAAGCTGTATTTGACATGAACTGGAGTGAAATGGATTTCCATTCACAGATACAGACACTTCCAGCAGTTTAACCAGCTCAGTTTCCAAAGTGGTTTTAGGGCATGGGATCTCAGGCACAACTGGGGGAGATAGGGAAGGGGGGGAGCTGTGGTGGCTGAGGAGCCCAGAGGTGACAGCCCATGAAAGGGATGGTGCAGGTACCTGGGTGCCGTGTCCAGCATAGCTGACAGATGTTTGCCACAGCCCAGTTTTCCGGAGAGGAATTTAGGGCTGTTCCTGCACCCTGGGGTGGGCCAGCACATTCTGTGCTCAAAGCGCAGCAAATGGGAATATTCTGCCTAAAGCACTTTAGGTTGTTTGTATTGTTATTGCTCTGATACTGAGCAGAGATTTACAAGGTACTCTGAGGTGGTGATTGAATGTATCTGTGATTCAGAACCTAATAATGTAAGCAGGAATTAAAAAGGGGATTTTTAAGAGGAATGCCAACTCCCCAGCATTTGCCACAGTTGTTGGGGATTCTACCAAAACCCACAGCAGAGCTGCGTTTATTTAATTTATTTTGATATTCAAGTCTACTTAGGGAAGGAAATGAGTTAGATAAAATATTTATAAAAGAGAAATTGGAGAAAAGATGTGCAAGTTTCCCACCCCAAGAAAAATATTGCATTGGATGTAACAAGAGTTCCTGGCGTATTCTGTGTTTTATTCCTCTGTCTCATTCCTCCTCTATGCAGAAAGAATTTCTCCTGTGTATATGTCAGGAGGGTGACAAGCCAAAAATGCCATCAGTGCCTGTGGGGAGAGAGGGGACTTGTCAGCACTTCGCAGCATGGGGAATCCCAGTTAACGGGATTGCGTTAAAGACAGGAAACACGTTCTGTACTTATCTGGCAGGAGTCAGGGCTTTATTGCACGTTGATGAATACCCCGAGCTAGAACAGTTTGTAACCCATGAGGAAGGCACTGCCCTTGCTACTTCTGTTTCCTGTCTGGTGTAAAGTGAGTGGGTGACTTGGAGCCCCCACAAGGAGCCCTCCAGATGTGGGATTCCCCTGTGGGTCACTCAAATGTTACCTCTGTTTCTATATAATTTTGGTGGGATTTTCATTGTGGAATCAGAGCTCAGGTTTGAGGTGAGAGCTCTCCTTCAATTCATGTCTGTGTTGTTGGCTTTCCCAGGGCAGCTCTCCTTCCACAGCCCCTTGGGAAGGAGAGACCCTGAGCTTTGCTGTCTTGCCAGGGCCAAAGAACACATGGGGTGACTGCCAAAGCCAGACATGTGTCACTGTCCCCTCTCCAGCATGTCCCATCCATCCCACTGCCCCTGGAACAGAAGGAGATGGGAGTGGGGAGCAAAAGAGCATGAACCCCTCCCTAGCAGCACCCCACACCCAGGACAGAGCCTGGGACATGGGCTGTACCACTGCCATGTTGTCCCTTTTCACAGAGCAGATCCCCAGTCCTGCTGCCACTGTTGCCTCTTGGGAAAGGGGAGCTTGTTTTTTTTTGGATCTTTGAGCTGGGAATTCCCATTCAAGAGGTGCTCTTGACTTCCAGTTCAAAACACTTCAGAGCACATTTCCCATTGCCATTTCTCAGCATCTTGGCACTGATTTTATTAGCACCAGTTTTAAGAACAGCAACTTTCATACAGACATAAGTTAGATTTGGGTTTTTCTGAAGGCTGTAGGGAGACATGCCATTCCTTCCCATCATTCCATGTGTACTTTGAAGAGCTGTGCTAATTGTTCCCTTCAGAGAGCCAAAACCCCTGAACTTCTGAACCACCGCTTTCCTGCCGTCATGCCAAAAGCACTGCCAGATCTATGTCTCCTTAAGCTTTCCTGACCACAGATTGCTAAAGCAGGTGCTCATGTTCCATGGTAAGTCATTCAGGCATTACAAGCTTCAAAATGTGGGTGTGGAGGCCAGTTTCTGGGTGCAAGTTAGAGGTGACCCTGGGTGTAGTAACTGCTGCATAACCCCATACAGAGTGTAGCCCCTGCCTGGCTCTCTGGGTGATCCCAGCTGGCTCCAAGTTTTTGGCTACAGCTCAGTACAAGCTTGGAGCCAAACTACAAGTCCAGCAAACTGGAGGAGTTTCAGGCGAGGTCCCTGCTTGGCCTGCCTGAGCAATAAAGTTGTTTCAGCTTTTCTCTTGCTCCACGGGTGCTTAAGCTGTAACCAAAACCCAGGAGCAAAGGAGAAAGGTGTTTGGGTCACATGAGAGGGGTCTGAGTAGCCCCAAAAAGCAGAATTGCCGTGTTGTGTCAGTGCTGTGCTGGCAGCTGCTGATGGGCCCAGTAGAGAGTTTTCACAAGGTCCCTGCATGTGGCACTGACTCAATGCAGCCACAGCCTCTGGAGCCTGAACAGCTGGAGCAATTTCCAGCCCAGTTTTCTAAATTATGAATGTTTGCGAAAGGAAAAAGACCACTGAAGGGTTTTAAGGATTTGGTTTTGTAAAAGACATCTGGGTTGGAGGTTTTTGTTACCTCATAAGCATCTGTGCGTTTTGTGTGCTGGTATTTCACTGCATCACCTGGCTCCGTCTTTGTGTTTGGCTTTCTCTCCCATATGCCTTCGCTCTTGTCCCTTTTTTACCGAGCCTTCAGCTTTCCAGAGGAAAAACAGTTCATAGCGTTTGCAAGCACCCTTAAATGTCCCCCACCTCCTGCCAGCTGCTCAGTTTTTTGGCTCTGCTTTAGGGATGTTTTGGAGGAGCTAGGAGATGGGACCTTGTAGGAGTTACAGGCAGATAAGCTCTGTGCAGAGAAGCCCTTTTCCACAGAAGTGGAAAAGAACAGCTTCCCTACCTGGAGGTGGGAGGAAACAAATCCCAACTTCCAGCAGGGTCCTAAAAAAAAATCCCAAGAAACTTCCATCAAATCAGTGACACTGGCTTTTCTCTCATGCCTGCTCCTGAGAATGATTAAGTGCCATAAGAAACCAGTTCTTTTAAAGGCGGGCTGTGGTAATATACTGGGATTCTTTGTGCCGAGCACAACTCTGGGCGTGACATGACGTCTGTGGTCTCACCACTGGTGATGTGCAGGAATTCCTCGCCATTGACTGCAGTCATAATTCACTACGTGCCAGCCAAAATCCCAGCCTGGCAGCAGCCCCCTGCTTTCCATCATGGAGGGCCAAGGATGGAAGGAACCAAACCTGTTGCATTTGGTTTACAGAGCTGGTCATTAACAGAGTCCAGCTCTGGTGATTAACACAGCACAGCGCTGGTGCGGGGCCTGATACAAATAAAAGGCCTATGCAGTTATCATAAGATATTCATGCATGGCAGCTCTGGGTATAAACTCAGCTGTTAC
This sequence comes from Tichodroma muraria, assembly GCA_013390105.1. NCBI lineage: Eukaryota > Metazoa > Chordata > Aves > Passeriformes > Sittidae > Tichodroma > Tichodroma muraria. The sequence continues at coordinate 26,622 of WAAG01021283.1, forward strand.
TGTGTGCTTAGCTATGGGAAATGGAGCAAAACAAGGCTGGACTCATTGAGTCCCACCTCAGCTGCATCTCACAAATAACGGCCTTGAACACCCTCATCAGCAAGCCCATTTCCTGTAGCTTCCAGTGGTAGATCCCAGGTCAGGTGTCCTCTGCACAGACAGGTGAGTCAGAAGTGACATGGCACAGTGGGGAGCAGTTGTCAAGTATTCATATAGCCTTTTCATGGGAATGCTGATGGTGACAAGGCCGTAACGGGTGTCTCATACTTTTTGTCCCTGCCAGGGGAGGTGAGTTCTATGGGGGGAGGCTGTGGTGTGCTGGAGATGGGGAAACTGAGGCACCCTGTGACCAAAGCCATTGTATGTCCTGCTGCAGAGTTTGGAGCCCCTAGGCAGCCATGGCAGGGGAAGAGGAAGGCTGGATACTACCTGGTGATGTTCTCTCCCCAGCCTCACAGTATGCCTAGTGGGAAATGGGAGGCTGAAGGCCAGTGCTCATGTAAGAGAGACCAGACAAGGGAGGGTGACAGCCTTGTGGCTATGTCCCTCCTGTTTGCAGTGACATCCCTCAGACCTCTCTGACTCAGAGACTTGCAGCTCCTTCTGGTTTCCGTCCAGACTTTTCTGACGTTTTCTTGGGGTTTGGGATGGATGTGGGGCACAGTAAGTTAATTTTCCAGCTGACTTTACAGCACAGAGCTGTAAATCATCTTACACACCATTTTCCTGCTGGAGTCCCTTGAAGACTGAAGAGCCCTCCCTGAAGGGCTGGATGCTTTGGCACTGCTTCTATTAGATGGAGCTAGAGGTTTGCTGCTGATAATCCTGCCACAAATTCAGAATTAATCACAGCATAATGGAATCTGGTAGTGCTGGTTGTTAATTCTCTATTGAGTCTGCATTCCCATGTTTGTTCTCATTTGTTCTGATCAGGGCCATTGTCTCTAATATTGCTGCATAAAGGGTAAGAAATAAATCAGCGGTGTTTAGCTTTCCTAACCATCTGCTCTGGCTCCCATCCCAAACTCAGTTTTTAAGCTGGGCACATTTTGTGTGATTTTTGCCTTGTGACAGAGAACATCTCTTGGGAGAGGAGGAAGAAGTGACTCCTGATCTCACCCCAGGGATCGATCATTCCAGGGATACTGCAGGTATCAGGTTTTTGTTGTCACCAGGTTTTTGATTGAACTCACCAGGTTTTTGTTGTCATGCCTGTAATTTGGCACCTTCTGGCAAAGGTGCCAAAAGGAACTTCTTTCTCTCTGGAATAATGGGATTAATGCTTTTAAAAGCAGTGTGTTACTTGGAGGTGTAAAGCACTTGGTTTGGCCATAGAGTTTATGTGCTTCAGTGGCATTCGGTCCCAACAAGGTCAGTCTCCAACCTGTGTATGCTGTGATGCACCCCTTGGGTTGTTACTGAACCTTCCTAGGGAGCATAGCCAGTTGGTTTTAAGAGGTGTTGTTAACGCAGTGAAATTCAGGGCATTTGGGAGCTGCCGCATCATCACAGATGGGACATACATCTTGTAAACTATAAATTTTTAAAAATTATTTATCATCTCCATTGCTGTGTAGGCCCTGTGGCAGCAAGCATGGGATAATTCCACAGCTTTCATTAGAGCACACATCAAACATTTAAAGTCCATGGGTAGTGTTTTCAGGAACTATTATAATAATCAGGAAAGGAGATTGGGTTTAATAAGAGTTGTAAACAGTGATTGTCAGCCAGACCCTGTCCCTCCCTGCAGAGCCATCTGCATGGCACATCTGGGCACATGGAGCAGGGAGCAGCATGTTCTATCCCACCTGTCCTGAGTCTGAAGGAGGGTAAGGGGTTCTGGGGTCACTCTGGGAACAGCAGTGACAAACCTAAGGAGAAAAATATGTAAAATACACAGAAAAGCCCAACCATAACCTTCCAGCAGACACTTGTGCTCAGTCTCTTGGCAGCTGTTGCTGGGTGCTCAGGGCTCACAGGCACAGAGCCTGCAGGCCCTGGGCTGTCCTGGGCGGGCACAAAGGGATGTCCCCACCTAGCGAGGACCTGGGGCCAGAGCTGGCGGCCAGTGGGATGCGGCATGGCCTCACCCTTCTCAGGGACCTGGACATGGGGTGCCTGCACCAGGCTCTTGTGGTCAGGCACTGCTGCCCCTCTGGAGCCTAGCAGATAGAGGTCCCCAGTTTTTTGATGCATTTCAGCTGTCAAGATGAGACATAAGAGGTAAAATAATGAACTCTTGTTTGAAAGTTGTAATGGGCACTCTAATCTACTTAATCGTGGCAAGCAGTGCAGTCCCTAGGAGCAACTCCTTGCAGTGGGGTACGTTGTGGTGTGGAGGGAAGCTCCGACAACTGGAAATCCAGTCAGGCTGTGTTGATCATGAGCATCTTCTAAGTGATGAGAAGTCCCAAATTACACCCAGTGGAGGAATATTCTGGAAAGAAGGTTCCCATGACTGAAGCTTGATATTCCATGCATAGCACCCATAGTCAGGTGCTTGTCTGCATGGGGCAGTTTGGGGTGCTTGTGCTCAACCACTCTGGTCCCCATTTCCTGGTGCTCTCCGCAGACCTTTGGAATTCCCTAGTGACAAGCAGCGGCTTTGTTCAAGGTGATGGAGGTCCTTGTGCAAGATACTGTGGAGGGGAAGGACGGTTCCAGTGTGCCAGCAAAGAAGCTGTTGAATAATTAGCTGCTTGCTGCAGCTGCATTGTGTGTCCTGCCAGGTGTTAAATGGACAGTGCTCAAGTCAGCAGATCTGTTATGTCATTCCATGTTCTATGCAAGTTCATATTCTTGAGAAAGCAGCCAAGGTGCTGGCCTGGGAGCCACAGGGGTGCCTTTGAGCACCTCTGGACTGGATAACCCCCACCTAGGAAATGCCCTGGTTCAGGTGGTGCTTCCAGCTGAGCTGTCCTTTCCCTCCCTGAGCACATCCTTCCCTGGGCCAGGGACACAGAAACACAGCTGTGGTGACCTGCCAGTCATCAGCCACCTTCTGGACAGGCCACCAGCCAGGTCTCAGCAGGGAGCTCTACTGGAGACACCACTGGCTGTCACTGTGCTCTGCCACACCCTGAGGTGCACTGCCAGTCAGGGGTCGCCATGGGATGGGGGGAAGCGCCCCCTCTTTGGCTTTGAGCTGAGGGCTTCTCACTGGGCGTGGCAGCCAGGCTCCAGATCAAGGAAGCAGTATGGTCTCACCTGCCCTGTGGAAGGGCAAGCCCCCCAACGGGGGCAGACACCCATGGCTGCAGTTCCCTCTGTGTGCACCCACAGATAGCCCGGCTCTTCAGCCTGGCATGGGGCAGCTCTTGTCCACTGACCTAAATTGAGGCTGAGCAAAGAGAGCAAGCAGCTGCCCCACTGCTGCTGCTCTGTTTTCAGCATGGCTCGAGCCTCCCTAATCCCCTTGGATTTTCTATCTACCAAAACAGCTTGGGCCCATCAGTAAATTGCAGTGGCATATGGTCCAGGTTTATGAGTAATCTGGCACACGCTGAAGGCAAGGAGGACGTCATCCTTCAGCAAATACAGAAAATACTGGGGGGGAGGAGCTATGATTGTATTTAATATAGTTGATGAGGAAGCTGTGAGAAATGTTTACCTTTGACGCCCGTCCTGTTTCAACTTCAGCTGCTGGGAGAAGCCGCTGTGTAACAGAAAACAAATAGAAGTAATGGGAGTCTTATTGGGCCCGCAAAGGTTTTGTCACTTAAACTGTTCCCATGGGTGTGTGTGGGGTTGGAGGGGAAAGCAGGCATCTGGTGCCACCAGCCTGTATACAACCAGTGCCACATCAGCCACTTGGAATAGTCCTCATCACCTCCCTACAGGTGAAGTTCCTCTAGCTGGGGCATATGCCAGAGGCACAACTTCATCCCGGAAGAAAGGAGGGAAGTGCAGGTTTAGCAGCTCTGGGAGGAGGAGCCTGATCGTGGACACCTTCGTGGGCCTGACCTTGTTGTAGTAGCAGTGAATGTCCCAGCATGGTTTCCAGATGTTATCTGAGGACACAAGAATCACCTTTCAGTGTCAATGTACTCAGCATTGGCTTAATCAGGGCAATTCACCTGAGAAATGTCCAGGTTCTGGTCGAGGAACCCTCTGTGCAGTCTTGTCCTGACAAAGAGATGAAGCTGTGAATGGTTTGAGCTGCACCAGCCAGCATGACAGCCCTTCTGTAAGGGCTGGGGGCATCCCTGGGCTCAGCTGGCATCCCCCAGAGACATCTGTGTCAGAACTGGGATATCTCTGGGAGCCGGAGGACATGGAGATTGGAAGGGACTGTGTTGGGTAAAATGCTGCAGCAGCATTGTGAGAACTTTTCCTTGGCCCCTGATTGCTCTCTGTGGCTCAGACCAGCGATGCTGCTTTTCCCTCCAGCTGGGATGAGAGCTAACAGTTTCTCTCCTCCCTGCTCAGCTGCTGTGGGCTCTGGAGCCCCATTCCACAGAGGGTTTGAACTTCCTTTCACTCTTCCCAAAATCCATGTTTCCTCAATATGTTCGGAATCCCAGCTACAGGAACCTCACTCTCTCACAGCCTCCCTACACTGCATAATGCTTTGGCGACACTAAATGTTTTCTTTGGTTGCATAGACCAAAGTGGCTGTGGCTGTGACATTCAAGGGGGAGTCATCTCCAAGAGGAGGTGTATGTGTCCTGTCCTGTGACCTGGTCGGCAGCATGGAGAAGGAGAACACAGTTGGCTCTGAGTGCCACTCTTCTCTTGATGCCAACTGCCACTTGGAAACACCTCAAACAAGGAAGGTTTCACCTCTTTAATCCAAGAAAAGGCCTCAAACAGCTCACAAATAACTTAAACCTTGGTCTTTTAATACTTTAAACAGAGCCTTTGGGACTGTATTTGATCAAATCTTACGTATCTTGGTGGCTCAGATTTTCAGCCCTTTGCTGCAAGCTTTGAAGCAACAGAATGTGCAGTTTAAAAGGAGCTTTGCTTTTTAAGTGGGAACTGATTTTTTAAGGCTGGGAATTTTGTGTTTTCTGTCTTTGTTTTACATAGTCCAATTCTGCATTCTGGAAACTAAAGAAAATACCTCATGTTAAAGGGTGGGATGCAGACCATGTGATCTCAGCAGTGAGATGGAGCAGAATGCATTGTCCCAGTGGGTGTGGTGTCTTCTGTGGGACCATGGTGAGACATTCTGCCACTGCTGGGGCAAGTTGCTGGAGCCAGGAGCTGAAGTTTCCTGCGGTCCCTGGAAATCCAAGAGCATCTGCTCACAGTTCTTATTTCAAGTGTGTGTTGACAGGATCTTCCCATGGTCCATTGCTTTGCTGCCGGTGGTGTGCGTGTGTGCTGGGATGGATCAGGGACAAGTCCCCCTCATCCCTCCAGGTTTCCCTGTCATATGGCAAAGGCCCGTGTTGCCCCTGCCCTGCTCAGTGCCAGGGACAAGGGCATCTCGGGATCCCATGTTGCTCCATGCCTGGAAATGCTGAGCAGCATGTCATGCCTGGTAAACAGTCCCCACAGTGTCCCCTCATGGTGCCACTGTCATGAGGGAGGGCATGGCTCTCAAGAGGGGCCTGCTGGGATTTTTCAAAGCAGTTTGGGGAAGGACTGAGCCCCAGGTGTGCAGCAGAGCTGTGGTCTGCAGTTATCCCTGCAATTCTCCTCTGCTTTCATGTAGGTGGGACACCACCAGGTGATCTTTCCAGCTGTGATGACAGGACATCTCAGGTGTTTCCTCTTCAAGATGTGGCAATGAGTGGAGGTGACTCAGAGTCTGCATTTGTAACCATGCACAGCAGTGTCTTGGTGTCTGTCTGCTGCTGCAGGACATGCGCTAGGCCCTGAGAGCTGAAGGAGTTAAATTGCTTCCAAATAGGCCTGTTCATGCTAATAACGTACTTTGGAGCTGGTCCAGCAGGCAGACACCTGGGTATTATCCAAGCATCTGACGCCCCTAGAGAACCAGAGCCTTGATGAGCTCTGTACACTCTCAGAAATCTTGGACAAGAAAGGTTTTCCATAGAAAATGGATTTTCAGGGCCAGCTGAAGGACATGACGTTCAAGATCATTGCTTTAAAATAATTTCAGCTGCAGTTAATGTGAAGCAAAGAAGAAAAGAAAACCCAAGGCAGTGAAAGGATAATTAATTCTGAGTTGGATCTGCAATTTGGAAGGGCTGTATTGTGAAGTGACCCTTTTCCAAATAATACCCGCACTGGCTCTTCTCAGAGAGCCCTCTGCAGTGAAATGTGTTGTTTCACTTTTATACTGTATGTTTGTTCTCCCCTGGTGTTACAGAGTGACCTTGAGTTCAGCCTTTCAGAGAAGGGCCCAGTGTAGTGAGGAGGTTCTGCAGGGAGCCCTGGCACAGGATGGGCTGAACAGAGCTCTCTGGGGCCAGCCCCACTTTCTGTGCCATGGCAGGATGGCACCTGGCTGTCCTGTGGGCTTATGGCACCCTGCCATCTGTCCTGCTTTGTTCCTCTCTTCTCCCCAGACCACTACAGCATGCACCCTCATCAAGAGAAGTTCTGCAGAACCCCTTTTAGGACCATGGAGTATCCCTCTGGAGAGGCAGCATCCCTACTCCCAGGGTCTCAACCCAGAGAGCTCTAAAGGAACTTGCGTCAGTCAATCACCCCCTCTGGTTCTGACCTCCTTTTACTGGTGCATCTCTTCCATTCTTAGCATGTGTTGTACTGAATTTCTCCAGAAGCTTAGAGATGCTTTTTATGAGGAGCTGTTCCAGGGACTGAAGCCTGTACTGAATACAATGTTTATTACTGGGCCATTCCGATGTAATTTGAAAAATATCTATTTCTGGCCTACTTGCTCTTCCTCAGCTTACAGAGAAACCAAAAAAAAAAAAAGCATCGAGACCAGAGCTCTAATGGGATTCACATTTTGGACATCAGATCAGTGCAATAATGCATTTCACACCGTTGTTTCCTAATTTGCCTAATCAAATAAAAGGAGATGAAGCATCACAGAGCCCAACCTCCCCATTCCAACAAGGCAGCGCTGAACCCATCACTTGGCACTTAAATTAATTTTCCCCACACAGGTTGGCCAAAGCACATAATTTAATCAGTGTCTTGCAGCTCTGTCAGTAGACACCATCTCTCCCAGGGGCTGGCAATCCCAAGCAGCTGTCCTGAGGAACCACAGAGTGCATGGATAGCCTGGAGAGGTTTTGGAAAAGAGGGGAAGGCATCTCGGGCTGCTGCAGTCCGTGCTGTCATGGCAGGGTATCAAGCAGTCAGGTTCTGTGCTGTGCTAAATCCCAGGTAAATCCTTGCTCCAGTGCCACAGTTAGAGCAGGTGGGTCTTCCTGTGCCCTCAGGAGATTGTCCAGGGAAGTGAGGGCTGTTGGAGTTTGAGCAGGTGTTTGGGGCCAAGGTGGGTATTGAGGTAATGCTAACACCAGCGGTGTGGTCAGGGAGGAATTTCTCCGTGACTTAGTCATGTCTTGTTACGTCCCAAAATGGGCAGGATTCGTGCTTCAGGTACATCTGTGTTCCTGAAGGCAGCTTAGAAGCAACGTGCTGTTTGGAACAAATTTTCCGAAATGTCCTGCTGAGCAGTGCTGCAGGGAGCTGTGAGCTTTTTGGGTAGTGCCCAATTGACCACCCAGAACAAAGCAGTTCCACTTACAGAACCTGAATGCTGAGGCCTGGGTCCCCTCTCCTGTCTGTGGAGCAGACCTGAGAACCCCACAAATGCTACAGGATCGGTGCCTCTGCAGATGCTCTTCTCTTACAACTTGTCGCAGAATTTAACAGAATTTGAGATTGTGCTTTTAAAGGAGAACCAATCAATGGGTTGGGTTTAGGGGTTTGTTATAATTCACCGGGAGTCAGGAATGGCATTTTGGTGCTGGTGACCAGCAACAGAGCAGACCTAAAAATTGTACTAAAACCCCTCATAAAACCGTGTTTGAATTCTGTTTCTCAGGAGATTTGTCCTGGGCTTGGCTGTGCTGTAGAGTACATCCAGCTTTGCAGGTGGGGTTTTTGCCTCAGAAGGTGCACTCATTCCCAGTCCTAGTGAGGATGACTGTGGTTTGTTGCAGTGGGCCCCTGGGCCCTACTGGTACATCCCAGAGCTCCCCAGAAGGCAGCAGCAGCCACAGGCCCCAACTGAGTAGTCCTGTGCATTCCCATTTGGGAAAATAAGTTAATTTACAAAATCAGGCAGAGCAAGCAAATTAAAAAAAAAAAAGTGTGAATTAAATATTACAATTTTGGTGCAAACATGGAAATCAAGTCTTGCTTTTCCATGGACTGTGGAGCCATCCTTGTAACACAGGAAGAACCATTGGAAGTTCACTGCCAAAACCCAAAAGAATTATCAAGTAAAGGCGGTTTCTTGCATCCAAAGTCCCTCATTATATTAAAAAAAATATTGCACCACAAAATTTACAAGTGCATCACAGGACCCACTTGCACTGTTAAACAGATGGCAACTACACAGGACCCAGAAGTACATAACAATTTTAATTGAGCCAATGCAAAACAGATTTGTGAAATAAAATAGAACATGCAGGTCTAATAAGGCCCTCCCTAGAAATTGTGACGTTAATTTCATAATGGCACAAGAGGTACTTGGAAGCTGCTCTGTAGCAAATGAAGCACTGCATTGACTTGCTCACTGCAGCCTCTGAAGTTTCTGCTCAACATGTTGCCCCTGCTGTGGCTTTTCCTGGGAGTGCTGTGCCGACCCCTTTGGCCACGTGAGGCCATGTGCCAAGTGTCCAACTCTGGTGCAGCTCCAGGTGCCAGAGCCCTGGCTCTTGGTGAGGACTACAGCCAAGCCTCTCACTTTGGCAGTTGGGAAGGGGACGTTGCTTTGGCCATACCTGAGCCTGGTGTCTGCAGCAAGTGGACTGTTACCTGCGCCCATCATACTTCCAGGGCCACACTATGATCCTCATTTTGGATGCCCAGCAGTGTCTAGAGGGGAGGTCAGAGACGGGTCCTGCCTCCCAGCACTGCCGAGCTAAGCTCCCAAATTTCCCAAGTGGCTCCTCTGGTGAAGGAGAGGTTCCCTAAGCCGAACTCCAAAGGCAGGTGGTGCCAGTGCCTTTGCTGCTTCCCAGTGAACTAACACCTGTTCTGCAGTACAGCAGGGTTCCTGTAGTCATGAGGCATCACTTAGTGAGAGAGGATCAAATGGGGATTTTTCCCTCATTGATGAAACCTAAAACCATTGATGAAACATAAAACCTTCCCTACTTAGAACTTCCACCTTTGTTTTTTTTTCCTTGGAATATGTCAAGCATGATTCCAACCATGAAGACATGTTAAGGTGACAACAGTGACAAGGGCAATCTGATGTCACCACGGGTTTTGCAGAGGCCAGACACCTGTGTCCTGGGAGTTTGTGAGAATCCCAGGAAAGGCACGCAAACCCATGACCTGCATGAGGTGCCATTGCTGAGAGGGGTCAGAGATAACCTTATCTTTGCCACTAAACCCCAGCACCCCCAGGAGCGGCAGTGCACCCGTGTGGGAGCATTCCAGTGTGATGAGGCTAAGTGTGTAGACCAAACCTGCAGCGTGAAAAATGCAGAGCTGTGATGTCACATTAGGGATGATCGGAGGAAGAGGGATGTAGCACAGAAATTTCCTGCAGGAAAATCCCCAACAGAAATTAGTACCAGCCAGCCGGGGCTGTCCTGCAATGCTTAGGGCTTGGGATGAGCCTGCTTTGCAGCACTGAGAATTCCTTTCCATTTCGTCTTGGATCAGCCTGACTCGGCTCCCCAGGGTCACACACAGCAGGTTCATGCCTGACAAATGCTGCAGCTTTTGTTAAAGCAAAAAACTCAAAGGGAACACAACAAATTAATTTTTAGTTCGTATTAACTCCAGCCAATTCATTTCTGCTCTTATCAAAATGTATAAAATAAACATAGCCTTGTTGTATTAAGGATCTTCTTGTTCCCGTGAGTTCTCCCTTGCCTCACTCTTGAGAGGAGCCCCTCAGGGTTGCTTGGTGGCATTGCTGGGCTCTTTGTACACAGCTCTTTAGGGTTCTCTCAGGCATTCTGAACACTCCTGCCAAGGAAGTCTCATTTGTGTCATCTGAATAAGTGGATTTTATATCACCCTACGCCTCTTGCCCCAGCAAATTATTTGTGACGGACATTCCACAATGCATAATAAGGAAACTCTCAGGTTATTATCTGCACCAAAATGCCAAGTGTAAAATGCTGTGATATTGTGCCAGTTAGAAGGGAAAATCCGTGTAGAGACCCAAAATATAGTTTTGCTTGGGATCAGCCTTTCTGTGAAGAACTGCTCATTTCACGGTTTTCAGTGGACACAGGCAGAAAGGACAAAAGGTGGTCAGTGGATTTCTACTTCTGTGTCTCAGCTGGTTACAAATACTCTTGGAGAGGCAGCAGATAAACGTGAGGGGAAAACCCTCTTCATCGGCATGTTGTCCTGTTACAGTGCAGCTCAGAACATGAGCCAGTGCTCCAGGGATACCTTGGAATCTGTGTACATGGAAAACAGAGGAAGAGGGAGCCAATTGTGTTTTAACCTAGCATCTGCTGAGCTCAGTGCTTCCAGCTGTGACTCCTTAGCACCTTGAGGAGCAATGCAGGACCTCACCTGTGTCCTGCCACACTTGCTCCATTGTGCTGGAGACTGCACAGAGATTTAGTCAGGGGCTTCAGCTCGGCCAGGGACTTGCTGGTTGGGCTCTGTGGGTCAGACATCCCCAGCCCAGGACCAGTGCTACCCAAGCTGTGGTTCTGCAGTGATAGGGCATCGCTGTGGGCACTTAGTGGTTCTGGCTGCATGGCTGATGCTCCACAAGGCATGAGCAGCATCCTTGTGGTGGGGGTTTCGAAGGATTCTCCCCAGCTGTGGGCAGCTGTGACCCCTGGGTGCTGCTGTGGCAGCTTTCCCATCCACACTGTGCAGGGGAAAGTGGGCTGCCTCTGGAAGTCAGTACCATGGCTCACCATGGCACTGGAAAAGAGAGGTCTGAGCTATGGGAATGATGGGGAGGCTACAGGGGAGGAGAAGACAGAAATAGTGACTGAAACTTAGATAATAATTTTATTTATAGTCTAATGTGCAGACATGGCTGTTGCTGATGAGGCTACCAGTGACATAAATAAACTCAAGCAGAAGATGTAAGCGAGTGGATAAATGTAAAGGCATCTTTGGGCAGTGCCACGGATTTGGACGTGGACCAAGAGAATTATTTCTGTCCCTTGCGATTCCAGTGAAGAGCACAAAGGAGATAATTAGCCCAGGATGCTCCGCATTGCTCTTTCCATCTTGCGCACATTCATGCCCACCAAATGTGAAATGTTCGCCTTTTCCCCTCCAATGTGATGGTTGTTGAACTTATTTTTAGTGTCATTTGATAAGCCTCTCTGCTCACAGAGAGACATCCCACTGACCCAGCCACTGGTCATTGTCTATACCAGTTCCCATCAAAGCGGGCGCGCTTTGTCAGGTTTCGACTTGAATATCCATTCTGCCTCTGAAGTACAGTATCGAAAGTGACTGGATCATTTGAGCCTTTTTCTTCAGCTGCTCCCTCCTTCCTCCCCCACAGTGTTTCCGCTCACGCTAACATAATTTGGCATCGTCGACGTGACACGACACTGGTTTTTCTAAAAAATTATAATACATACATTGTCGATGTTTGGTGATGGCCAGCGCTCCCAATAAATTTAATTTCCAAATTGATGGAAAGAGGTCTTTCCCACTGCGAAATCGTACCCAACGCTCGGTGCCCCCTCCGCTGCTGAGGAACACACATACAGTAATAGGTCATTCAATGTCAAAAGGCATAAAAAAGATGAGCAAAATCTTCACAGGCTGCTGCTTGCTGTTGCCTTTAATTATATTAATTAAACTTTGAAATTCTCATGCAAAGAGAGTTGCTGGCTTGTGACGCTGAAGAGCCCTTGGAGATTTGTGGGGGGAAGAAACCCTGAGATACCAGCTTAGTGGCTACTGCTTTTTTTAACCTAAAAAAAATACACAAGCCTACGACTGCTAGGTATGTTTATAGATGATGATGTTTTATGCGCTACTGAACTGTGAATGCAGGAAAGGGGAATAAACCACCAGACACAGTGTCAAGGTCTTGAAGCATCAGTCCCTCCAACTCGGCTCGAGATCTCTGCTTACAGGCTGTCTTCCCGCACAATAACGCTCTAGTAATTCCTTCCTGTCCCGGGTGCATAATGAAAGAAAGGTGTCTTCAAAAACTAAAGGGCAAAGTCTTGCTCACTGCCGATACCTCAAGGCATCCTGTCTACATTTTGTCATGCGTGTGCACTTTTCAGTGTTAGAGTGACAAGATTTCCAGTCAGAAGGTTCCCGTAAGGCACAATGGAGGAAGCTGGCGAGGGCTGGGGATCTGACATGGCTCTGAGGCACTTGGTGCTGCGTCTGCTTAGCCTGGTGGGAATTGTTATCCTGTGCCCGTGGCGAGTAGTCACTATGTAAATACCACGTGCCTCCACCGCAGCTGAGGAATGCTGCATCGCCACTAAAAGCACATTGCGTCCTGAGAATCTGTAGTCCTTAAAAAACAGCAAATAACAAGAATAGAAAAGCATTCTCATCTTTGGTGTCCGTGCTGTCCTGTCGGTGTTGCATAGAGCCAGGCACACATGGCAGTGCTGCTCTCCAGGGCACGGGCAGAGCACCAGTGTGCAGCTGGAATGTGGGCTTCCGGAGCAGGAATACAGGAACCTGCGGAGCTCAGGCTGGAAGATGGTCCAAGGGATATGAGGAAGGGCTCGGTTGTCTCAGCTGGGTAGGACAGTGGCAATGTGGCTGTCTCTCTTCCTGGTATCCACTTCTTCTCCTCTACTGAGAGGGAACTCGGGTGAAGTTGATACAGCGGCCCTGAGGGAAGAGAGGAGCTGTTACTGGTGGAGTAGCACACAGACAGAGGTTGCTGGATGCTAGAAGGAGGCTGTAATTGAAATTCAGATGTTTGGAGAAATAACAAACCCATGAAAAACCTTTTAAGAATTAATGGAAATTACCCAGAGTGAGGCACCACATTTGCCTTACAAATGCAGGCTCTAGGAAAGCACAAGGACACGGGCGACACATTCTGACACTCCCAGGCCTTCTGTGAGCATAATTCACAAATTCTGGCAAGCTGCAGTGAGCAAACCCAAACTCATCTGACCATGGGAAGGGAAGAGCACAGGGAAGGCAGATCCTGCCCCCAACTCTCCTCTGAGCCAGGTCCTCACGCAGTGAGTGCAGATAGACGTGACTGTTAGTTAGCAGAGCTGCTGCTGATCTGAAACTGCATTTTATTACCAATAACCCCAGCTCTTCATCTTCAGACTCTGTACTTAAGATCTGTAAATTGCTGTGCGTGGAAGGAAAGGGCTTTCTTGTGATGCCATATCCATAAAGGGCTCCAGATGAATCCTGACAGCTTTCAGTGTAGCAGAATGAAACAAATCCAACAGCAAAATTTTAAACCTTTTTTTATTCACTTGGAGCTCATTTAAATGCCTAAACTCCCACAGGGTCATGAGGTCTTGGAGTAGGGTGTGCTGCCTCAAAGCAGCTCCCTAGCACAGCACCGTTTCCTTCCCTTTGGTCACGGGCATCTGTCAAGGATGGTGCCATGTGAACAGTGCTGGCTTTGGTGTAGGCAGCACTGCTTGTGCTCTGAATCCTTATTTCTGCTTTAAGAGATGTACTGCTGGAGGGAAATTACTGCTTTCTGCTTAAACCTGGGAGTTTATGGAATTGTCAAATGAAATTTGGGCTGGTTTTCGTATTCCTGTCATTCATTTAGTTTGATCTCTAGTTTTCCTGGGTATCAAGGAGGGTGATGGCACACAGTTATCTGGCATGACTCAAGCAGGTCTTGGCTGGCACAAGAGGGGCAGTGTTCTCATCAAGGGGTTTCCTAATGTTTCAGTTCTGTTTCTGTTAGCTGTTTAAGAAATATAAAACCACAGTGAAAAGATGGGGACAGGAACTGTAGCAACTTCTGGCTTCCACCATCTGTATTATAATTGTAGAAGAGATGCAGAGAGATAAATCATGGAATCCTTTCAGTTGGAAAAGCTGTTAAGATCATCCAGTCCAACCGCTCTTTCATCACTGTCAAGGCCACCACCATGTCCCCAAGTGCCATATCCACATGGCTTTTCTGCCAGGATGAGTGGTTCTAGGCAGAGCAGGGAGAGAGGAGAACCTTAAACAAGCACTGCCCTTTGTGGTTCCCCACTCATCTCCCACATCTCTTCCCCCATCTTCTTTATTCCATGACTCATGGAGAAGGGAAGAGAGAAAGAAGTTGTGTGGTGAGGCAAACTCCTGCCCCTGTCACTAGCAGGGTGTCTTAGTTTGGAAGACAGGTATCTGCCAGGGAAAACAGGAACCCCTCTGGAAATGGCGAATGAAAATCCTTCCCCCTCCGAATTGTTACAATCCCGGAATTGAAAGGACTCTCAGGCAAAGATGTAAGGGGATAGGAATAACAGTTCTTTACTACTGCATATAACTACTGCATATACTGCATATAACAAGATAAAACAACAACAATAACTATGGTGTTAACAACAAAAGAGAATCAGGGCGCAGTGAGTCTTTTACCACAGGGGTG
>WAAG01021284.1:0-10678 GCA_013390105.1 Tichodroma muraria
ACTCTGTGAACACAACCTGGGATTCCTCCTGCATGTCACAGAACCTTACACTGAGGCAGGAAGTCATTCTCCATCCCAATCATTTCACATTTCTTTGGTGAGGTCCAACTGTCCTTCTCTTCACAATTTGCAGAGCTCTTGGATATAATTACGCCCCATAGGAAAAATGGAATCACATGGCAGTCCTCTCTTCCCTGCCATGCTGTGACTCACTGTAGATGGCAAGCAAGATAGGATTAACCCAAGAGGCTCAACTATGTCTTGCATTTAGGAGATAATCACCAATTACTGCTTCAGACAAATCTGATTTAGCTTTACAGAAGAAGAAGAATTGTATGAGGGGGAGAGAAAGGGGAAAGAGACCTTAGGATTTTGATAAAGCAAACTGATTTTCCACTAAGAAAATCAAATTTTATACTCGAAGTGTTCTCTCCTGATTAATACCACTGTATTTTGTAAAGAAATTCTCAACTAAATTGAGTTATTGATCAATTTGGGGTTTTATTTAATTCACCACTGGCACACATTTCTCTTTATCTAAGAATTTATATAATAAAAATAATAATAAATGGTCATCACCATAAAAGCTGAGTGCTTTACAAATTCTAAGAGGAATGTAATAAATGACTTCCTTGTTTCACTGAAAGTCTTGTCTAAAGCAAGATTCTCTATAATTAGATGTATAGACAATAAATAAGAAATATACATGGATTTGCACTGTTTGATAAGAAATAGCTTGTTTAAAAGTATAGTTTATTTCTATCAAAAAATCACTACACCATTAATTTTACTTAAATTTGACATTAACTTTTACTGCCTATCTTCACATTATAAAGAACAAAAGGAAAAGCAAGCAATATTTGGGGTATTCTAACATCTATTCTTCATAAGATTTAAATTAAAGCAAATGTTTTAGGGAAGAATTTACAGATCACTGTTATAAGCCAGTTGTTCCAGGTAACTTCCTGTAAGTATTACACTTACTTTCAAAACAAGTTATGAACACCCCATTATAGGGGCGACAGAGTAGTTGTGGCTGCTCCATCCCNAAACTGGTCTAGTGAAACATGTCCCCATCCACAGCTGGGAGCTGGATTAGACGATCTTTCAAAGTTCTTTCCAGCCCAAACCATTCTATGATTCTATGATTTTGTTTTATGGCAAGATATTATCAATTTCTACAACAGCAAGAGCCTGTCAAAACCACTGGTTTTTGACAAAGACTGTCAAGACTTGGTAGAGCCCACCAAACCCATGATGAGAGAAAGAGCAGCCCAATACTGGCCATCTGCACTGCAGAATGGACATTTGGGTCAGCAAAGAAAAATAACAGCACATGTTAATCTTTAATGAAAGCATATAAAACTTCCATTGTCCACGAACTTGTTCACTTCATCTTCCCCATGTTTACTAAGATCATCCAGTGGTGGACTTGGCTGTGCAAAAATAATCCTCCAAGACATAACCAGGAAATACATTCATCACCAATCAAGCACTGGGCTAAAATTTCCTCAGGAATCATAAACAGTATTATAAGTCTTAATTGTCTCCTCAAAAATGACCAAAAAATAAGAAGAACGTTTTAAAGAAGAGCATATCATAGAAAGCAAGATTCCACAGGTACACCTTTAATTTTATGATGTTCTGATGCAACACATATTTATCAAATTAGAGAAGAACAACTAAACAGAAGCAGACTGATTGACTGAATGAGATGGAAAGATTTATATGTGGGCAAAATCATCTTCCAATTCTAAAATAGGCTTTAATATACTACAGAATGTACTAATATACAAACAAGGTACAAAAACCCATTATCATTTTCACCAGATTCATAATTCCTATTTATGATACACAATGTTGTGTATCATCTGTAATCACCAATTTAGATTATCAAAACCCTCAAGCAGTGGAACCAATAAATCATAGAATAGGTTAGAGCTATTAGAAAACATTAATTCTATTCTCAAAGCTAAATTACATTTTGCAATTTCTATCAATGGGTTTGAATGGAACCTTGAAATGATTAATGTTTTATCAGAGATAGCCCGGGCAGTATACACAGAAGCTGCCATTTAGAATTTAATGCTGGTGATGTGTTAGCGACCTAGTAAAAACTGATAGACTTATCACCAGTCCCAGCACTGCTGAGCACAACAGACTGCAAAAGTAAACCATGGATTTGTAATTAAGTCTGCAAGCTAGAAGGCTCAATATTTGGTGGCTGATATGAGGTACTGCCAGCCACAACTCCATAACAGTCCCAATACGCTCGTGCCAGAAAAAAATTCCCTTGTAATTGGTATCAGCTTAATTGAAATATATGCGTGTAATTCAGGTGTGTCAATCAGGGCTCCCTCTGCTGCCAGATGAACTTTCGGGAACAGAAGCTCGGAGCCCACCTCGGCAGTGCTCTCCGTTTGCTGTCTGCTCGTGTCCTCACACTCCCAAAGTAACAATGAAAACTGCTAAATCACATTGTGCAACTATTCCTGTTACAGCTCCCCACCCAAGAGGAAGGTTGCACAAAAGAAAATGTCAGAATTTTCTGTGCAAGCACCTGCTACAAGAAGGTAAGGAAGCAGCATTTTAATACAGAAGTGAAGTACCAGTAGCCCAGGCTTGCAGACAACTACATTTATAGTAAATGACTTAAAAATGCAGTAAAACAAAGATCAGAACAGTATCTAAATCTTGTGATCTTGAGTATCTACAATTTACTTTCCTAGAAGTTGTATTTAAATAGAGCAGCCAAGCTACGCAGTGGATAGTAACATGACCAACATAGAGAGAATGGAAAACAGTCACATGTCACAAGCAGCAGAGTGTACCCGAAAGGGAAAGACAAAATTTAAACATGTAAAAATAAGAAGATAAGTGATCCTATATCATAGCTTTAAAAATAAATTAAAGTCTATAAACTCTGAAGTAAGACCTGAAGAGGAACAAGACTTCTCCAAAGAGCTAAGCAACATTTATTACAAGCCTCAACAACCAATTGGTGATCTGCTTAGATTATTTAAGGCCAATACAGACAAATGCATATGAATAGTGTATGTAAAGAGAGAAAACAAGGTGTCCTGGTAAAGCCACTGATGGATAAGATTATTGTTAAGAATAAAAAAGTGTATTTTGTTAAAATCAACAATGCTTTCTTCTTTTTCTACATCAAAAAACAAAACGAAATTTTCTGTAATAATTAATGATGTACTAACTCAGAATCATCTGTCACTATTTTCCCTGAAGAAAAAGAAACAAATTAACATCTAGAAAATCTTTCTCAATTTCTCACATACAAGCAACTTGTATCTATATTATCAGTATACAAATATCTCTTTAAAAACAGTGGTAAATTTTAACATTCATTTTCTCTCCCAACAGAAGAACTTCTCTATATGAAAGTACAGAACGGGCTTCATTTTGGTTTGTGTTTGCCTAAATCTGGCATATCTTCAGTTGTTCTGCTTTCAGTAAAATTTCTATTAATGCTTTCTCCCCTCAATGGAACTAGAGATTAAATCTTGTCACTTCTCTAAAGCAAAAAGCAAATTGTTCTCAAACAAAGGACTTCATATACAGTGCAAAAGACCCCATTATGATAAAACTAAAACAACAAGAAGAGAGAATAATTATGGACAATGTCTTCCCCTTTGAAACAACACTACAGGTGAGTTGATCTTGCTGCTTCTAAAATTCCTTCTCCAAAGAATTACTTAAGAAAGCTTATAGGATATGGTAACAATAAAGTTTGACTGAGTTCATTACAGAAAGTTTGATTAATTGCTATCACAAGCTGGTGAGAAAAGTTAGATTTTCATTTCCTTGCATATTCTGATCTGAAGACAGATATGGGTGAAATGCTTTAATCAGTTGTGATTTACATTTTAATCAAGTACGTGCTACTGTTTTGCTATAAGACACTTTTCAAAGTTAGACCTCTACTAACAATGGAAAGAAGCATGTCTTTTTCCCTTGCCAAGTGCCAGCATTACAGGTCACAACTCAAAAAAAGAAAAAAATCACAACACAAACAGATCACAGTTCCAGAGTGAGGAGGTATGGATTCCTCCCAAACACCAAGCCCACCCCAAACCAAGGAGTCTGTGTCTGAAATGCTTTCGATTCAACTACATAAATCCTGTTCAATCAGACCACTGTCAAAAATGTACCTATAAAAGGATCACGAGTAAAACAATTCTTAGTAAGTCACTGCTTTGTTCATCTATTCCTTGGCTAACAGCCACCACCATAAAAATTGTTTAGACAGGAAAAAGTTTACCCTTTTATTTAAATTGTAGAGGGCTTAAAAGCCCTGCAGTAGCAGGAATCTGACAGTTTGTTTTCCATTACGGGAAAATTAATAGGTGAGCCAAAGATTATTAAATTATGATTTTTATCAAAATCTGCTACTTTGAACAAGGTTATCACTCTAAATGAGAACGGGAAGGAGAAAAAGTAACACTTCTGACTAACAAAGGTTTTGGTGAAATCACTGCTGCTTTTTCTCACAGTTCCGTGAGGAAGACAAGATTCACTTCTTTTGACTTTTTATTACTGCTTATTTCCACTGCTCCCTTCCCTCAAGTCTTTTCTCTCCTTTCATTACCTGGTGTCCTCCATCGGTCAAACACACACCCAGACGGGCAGCACCTTCCTTCCCACCCTTGTTCCAGCATATCTGTAGCTGTAAAGCAGCTCAGTAGAAAAGACTGTTGTGAGTCAGTGTAATTCAGCCCCCAGCAGCCCTTCCAGCGCCCACTGTCCCCAGCTCATGTCCTGCACTGCTAAAGCTGGCCAGTTGCCTCCAGCTGAAACAAACACCTGCACAACAGAGCTGCTGCTCAAACCTGACCTCCTCCAGCCCCCTTCAGTAGGCTGCTACACAGAAACTCAAACTCCAAATGCTTAAGCCTAATTTAATGAGAACAACTCCCAAAAGCATTTTTATTGGGAAAACCACCATTTTTTATCCTAATACATAATTATGTGGATGTTGGCCCCTTTTTTTTAAGTCCTGTAAGATTAAAGAGCTTATTGCAGTTTAACTCCTTGAACAACTTGCAAAGTTACCAGAAGGAGTGACAGCAAGTTGCAGAGAATCTCTGAAGGGGACAGAACAAAAAAAATCAAATCCCAGCTGAAATAGAGATCCCCTGTCAGATCACATATGAATTCTCCTAAACAAGAGGTAACCATCTCTGAAGACCAGAACATCTTCTGTTCATAAAAATCAAAGCCTAACCAAAAGACAATACAGACTTCTGGTGGTTTCAGCAGTATGATTACTTCTCTAAAATGCCTTGTTGCCACTTGCTCCAGTACATTTCATCAAAGTATTAAATAGCTGCACTATACTTGGCATACTAAGCCTATCTGACTTACACCAGTCACATTAATTTAAAAGCAATAAACCCAAGCAGAGAAAGTCCCATTTCTTTTGTTCAGGAAATAAAAGTGCCTTCAGCAATAGTCAATCCATATAGATTACTTAGTGGAAATCTAACCATAATCTCATTTTACTGCATGTCCTAGAAAGGCTTCAACTTTGAAAGAAAATCAGCTTCCAGGGAACAAGTTAACCGGCAGTTCATGTAAGAATTTAGAGACAATAGCCTAAATTAGAACATACATGGGTGTATATATCTGTACAAATTATATATGTACATGTCATATAGACACTATTATCACTTACTTACAAATTAAGGGGAAACCATAGAACATATGTAGGAACATAATTACACAAGTTTCATTGTACATCATTTGTTTAGCTCAGTTGAAGTTATTCTTGAAACTGTAAGGAAATCCTTGTTATTACAAAAACCAAGAAAGGAAACAGCTCAAATACAAGGCAAAATTAACAACTTTTTAAAAAATCATAAAACATATTTAAAGATAAGGAGTAAGGAAATTATAATTTCTGTTTCATCCAGTTTCATTAAAAGGAAGCAGAACTGAGACATTTGCAATGCAAAAGAGTCAAATAGACATATGAAAAACATCAGTAACACCAAGGTTGAAACAGGATGATGGAAAATAATGACGTCTTTCTTTTCTTTACCCCCACAATTAGAATTTAGCAACGATACATAATGACTGCTTGGTCAAATTATTATTTTGACTGGTAATACCATAACTTACAAAGTTTCCATAAGGTAGAGCTAAGAAGAGTTGGAGATTTAACTACGTCGTCTTCCTCAGTGAGGAGAAAATGGAAAAAAAAGTATTTTATCTTGTAAGGTGATTTTACTGCCTCCTTTTTCAAAAGCCTTAATGACTAACCACACACAACATTAGCAACACCTCTACAAGCCTGGAAGTCTGGGAAAGTGCCAAGAAGGATCTGTTTCCTACTGCAATAATTTCATCCCGTTCAAACACTCCGTAAAGCATTTAATACTCAAGGTTAAATTTCAATTTAAATAGCTTCAATGAAATGAAGGTAACTGTTCCTTGTTCAAATTCTTTACTGAACTGTGTCTACAGGGAATAAATCACTTATTTTTTGTACACAGAAATACATGGAAATCTTCTTTAAAAAAAAGTTGACAGCGGGAGCAGGCACAAGTACAGAAACTGCCCATCATTTCAGGCTACCCTCCAAAAGCACCCACCATTACATAAGAAATAGAAGGCATAAAAGGACCTAGATGTCAATAGTGTGTCAATACTCAGCTATGGTTATGAAGTTCACAGTCTCATGAATTTGAGCAGAACTATGGCTGCTGAGACTTAATAACATGCTTTAATTCTATTCAGTTGGGAAATTAACAGTGCCTCATTACTGTGATTGGACAAATAATATTCACTGTACATTTGCTTAGAAAGGACAAATTTCTCATAGTGTGTGGTTATATAGGTTGAATAAATGATGGTTTTAATCACAGCAATGATTTCCTGTTTCCACCTTGTAGCACAACCTCTCTCAGCTGTGCAGCCCACACCTCTGACCCACTCAGCAGCTCAGGAATGACGGGGGAGAAGTTGCCCCTCTTTAGAGCCCTGCTACTGACACTGCAGTGTTTGAGGCACAAGCAATTTAGAGCGACTCATCTTCAAAGTCAGCCACAAAATAAGCCAGTTTTGATCATTTTCAGAGGTCGCATAAAGCTACTCACTCCCATGGAGAAGAGCTGGGACATGCGGCAGGTTCAGTAGTGTCTGACACACAGCGTGATATTCACATTTTCATACAGACATCAAATAAATAAAGGCATCCCATTTCAGAAGTGTCTCTGTTATGCTTCCAGCTCTGAGAAAGGAAAAATACACTCTTTCCTGATATGATTCTTTAAAAAAAAAAAATCCGCATGCTTTGTGGTTTTTAATTGTGATTATGCTTTTCTAAAGAACAGTAAATTTTTCTGAGATAATTTATTTAGGAAATATATTTTCATAGCCTAGACTTAAATGACTGAGTAACAGGGATGTCCTGTAGCCTGTCTGAGGCTGAAAACTGAGGGTATTTTCTGAAGGCCCTGGGAGTCACGCTGCACCCAAAGCTGAGCGGTGCCTGCTGGGGTGGCCACACCACAAGGGTCTGTTGGGAATCGGGCTCAAAAATGTTTCCTCCAAGCAGAACAGGACCCCCACACAAGTGTTTGCTTATGGGTCACTCTATTAAAGTCTGCCCAGTGAGTAATATAGGCCTGGAGACCACATAGCAGGACCTGATCCTGGAGAACACACATAAGGCAGCACACCCATGACAACCCGGCCAGCCTGTGAGGGATGGGGAAAGATCCCTGACATGGCAAGAGCTTGACAGCTTTTATCCACTTATTTGCTTGACTCAATAATATCTGAGAGCACATTTGAATTTAATTTCCTTTGGTTTAAACATGAACTCCTTCTAAAAGAAAATCACATTTAGAAAAAGCCCAGTGTAGCTGGTGCTCACAGATAAAATCTCAGCTAAGCACGCGAGATGGCTCTACTCGTGACACCAAGGTTTCCCCCCAGCAAGCATCAGTTCAATCTCCCTGCAAGTGTTTGATACCCTCCCAACCCCTGCATGGCCCTCAATGAACCCGTGTAAGGCCAGCAAATAACCTTCTCTAAGTAATATCCTGCCTGAGCAGGAAGCCACGGGGAGGCAGAGCCTTGGATAGCAGAGAACACACCCAGAGTATTTAGAGGTCTTTGGAGGTGTATGTACTCCATTATTGCTGAGTGGCACAAGGATGGAAGCACAGACACCCAACAAAGCAGTATCTAATAAAAGCAATGGTCAGGAGTGGGAAACAGTAGCAGCAGAGGGAAAAGTCACGCAAAAGAACATTCTCTATGTACATGGGCAGAAATACAACACTTGCATGATAATTTTTTTTTTATGCTTTTGTATGGTTGCCTAGGATGCACTCTTTTTTCCTTATGGAAAGAAGAAATATTTAAGCTTATTACATTTCTAATTGTCATAATACACAACAGAATGTTCAGAAATACAGATTTAGGCCCCTACACAAAACAATCTGAGTATATCTACCCCAAAACGTTTTGGTCCATTAGGCCTCAAAGAAAAGCATTTGTACAATTCATTCTAGATAAAAACGGAAAGATACCATGTGAAACAAGTCAAGTTAAGACCTGTCAGCTCATGCTGAGAAAGCTGAAACAGAGGTGATTCTCTTATTATATACTGTATTAAATATTTTCTTCCTCTGAGTTGTCAAGATCTGTCAAAGCATTTTTTTCTTAGCAATACCCCACTATAAATTATCTACCACATACTTAAAATAAATATATATATACACAAACACAAGTGAGGCTTTCCATACATCTCTGCCATTCCAGATTTTTTAGTTTTAATGTCTCACACAGCAGACAGATGTACAAACCATTTTTCTTCTGCTGTACAGCCTCAAATATAATAAGTCTTTATGGCCTGAAATATGAGCTTTTAACAACATCTGCAGTTAGAAAACATAACTCAGCTTCCTAATTATTGTATGGAGAAAGAGTCTTTTCAAAAGTACTACCTATTGTAAATACATATTAGTGGCACAATGTTAAAATGATTATATTTTTATTTAATTACAGTCCACTCTACATGACAGTTCAGGTAGCCTAGATCACAATTAATCTTGATTAGTGAAACCTGCAGCATTGTACTGCTCAGAGTAATCAGGATGATTACACAACATATGATCTTTATGTTTCTGTTTTGTCTCCACAGTGGTTATCAGATACTTATCAATTTTCTAGCCCGGAAGAAAATTTAGACAGGATGGCAACATGGGAACCAGCTAACGTGAACACATTTCACTTGGGCTGCAGAAAAGCCATAAAACCAAACAGATTGAATATGCAGCACTTCTGATGTTTGTGGTTTTGAAATCTGGCAGAACCTACAGAAACTGATTCTTTAGAAATAACAGTAAGTTTTTGTATACTGTTTAATTTAGATTATAATTTCCCATAAGTATCATCAGTTGCCGGGGTATGTTGATTTTATTTCCCTCTTATGCCAAGTACAGCAGACACTTTTACTAATAATGGTATCAAATCGATACAACAGGAAAGCAAATAAAAGAAAGAAATCTTTTCAAAGGCGAGAAATGAAGAGACTAGGACCACATAATAAAAGGTCTTAAGTAAGAATGAGGAATTGCAACTACATAGATAAAGGAGCCAAGACAAGAGCAAAGCAAGCTGGAAGAGGCTGGGAGCAAGTGGAATAGAAGTAATTCAGTAGAAAAGGGCAGAAAAATCTCCACCAGCCACTTAAGCTCTTCCACAGTCAATAACTGAAAATATTCTTCCTGTGTACAGCACTGGTTAAACCTGAGGATTATTTCCTGCTTACCAGCATGCAAAGTGAGATTGAAGGAAATACTCAAGTTCTGTGTGTTACAGAATTAGCAGAGCTTTGGGCAGCAGAACTAAGCTCTCCACAATCAGCTGAAGCCAAATGTGGTTTTGAGTTTGCATTTCACAGCCACAAGATATTACACTCAAGAAGGAAAAATCTTATAAACTACTGTGTGGAAGCTTAAAATGTACATAAAAAGCCTTAATTCTAGCATTGCATCATGGAAGTGCTTCATTTGGTTACAGAATTATTTTAGTCATATTTCGTGATTATTATCATTCTACCTATTAGCACCTATGGATTGTTTACACATAGAGTCTTTTAAGTCTGTGTGTAGGAGACAAACAAACAAATCAATAGTGAAAGACTAATTTTGCCACAGTCTGAAGTTTCCAGGTATATACATCTATATATATATGTGTCATGTATTATGAAAGAGAAACACAAATACCTGTTCTTTAAATTACAGAATAAAGATTGAGTGTGTATATTCCTTTGTGCCTATATTCCAAATTACCTTTGTGAGCAATATTTTTCCCAGGAACAGTTTATATCAAAGATGTGAAATGCATCAATAAAATTCTGTATCATTTTTGAACATGGCCTGACAATAAAACAGCATTAAAAGCACTTTCTTTTCTGCCCTTAGCTGAACCTCAGAACTTCCAGTAGGACGTTTCTGCATTTACGATCTAATCAGCAGGGTCAACAGGAGCCGCTGACCATGAAATGGAAAGAAACGTTTCAGTGGCTATATAATGACACCTTAACGTGCTTCTCGTTAATCAATTACTGCCATTAGCAAGCCTCGGAAGAAGGAAGATTTGCAAAGACTCTACAATTAGGCAGCTAATTACAACTGTCACTATG
>WAAG01021310.1:0-13148 GCA_013390105.1 Tichodroma muraria
ACAGTGTTTCTCTCCAGCAGCTTGCTGTCAGAAGAGTTAGTGTTGAAATTTTCTTGGAAAAGGTAGGCAGGATTTACAGCAGCAATGCAAAATGCAATCGGTCCTTGGAGGAGAATGCAAAGCACGTACCAATAAATACCACGCCCACATTCTGTGGTTTTTGTTTCTCAAGCAAGGGTCATTCAACTTCCTGTGATACTTTGACAGCACAGGATTTACTAGTGCTGCCCTTCTACTCCTCCTTCTTTAATTTCCCAATAAATAAAGCCCTAGGATGAGGTTAAAAACTTATCCAAGCTGATGAAGCCAGAAAAGTGGTTTGTCTTCCAGCTGTCCATAAGTAAGGAAGATGAGATACCGCATCAAAGACATAAAACCTCCTACTGTGGAAAATGCATGTGTCTAAAATATTNGCATCAAAGACATAAAACCTCCTACTGTGGAAAATGCATGTGTCTAAAATATTAGACTGGAATTTATAAGACCAAATTCAAACCCAGGCTCTGACGTCTTGGAAAAAATCATTTAATGTCAGTGTCTTTTATCAGAAAGGTGTCTATAGCATATTTTGAGTTGTATGCAAAGTGTGCTTAATGAGGATATTTGGTAATTTATCTCCTTTGAAGACTTCAGGACTAATTTCTCACATAACATGAGTGAATGAGGAAAGTATCCATACTGTATCTTTTTCTTTTGGTATCCAAAGAACCCAAGAAGAAAAGGCACCCAAGATTTTCTATTTTCTTTTTCCATTTTACTGCCCATTAACACGGTTCATTATGTTTTCCTGGTCCTTCAGTGCCCCACTGAAATGCAACGGCTCATGTATTGCAGATAGAGTCCCAAAAGTGTGAGGAAGACTCCACTCACCATGTCTGACATTTGACACAGGGGAATTTGAAATTTCCTGAAATGCCTTTGTTTTTGTCCATGCTATATGCATGTACAAACACAGAAGTGGTGTGAAAAATAAAGCATCACTGTGCTCTGTTATTCCCTTTCAAAAAGAAGGAAACAATTCATTCCTGTCCTATAGAACACAGCCTAGCTGGCGAAGGACATTGCCACATAGGGGTCAGAGGCTCTCTCAGTCTTGGCCATGAGCATTCAAAGACTTTAAATAATCACAAAGTTTGACAATTGCAAAATACATGGTTTGATGTTCTGAAATTTAGGCAAAAATACTTGGTCACCTAATCCTGCCAAATATCTATCTGTAATAACTGAATGTCATGAGCACTTTATTGCAGAAACAAGAACTGCAGAATTGACCAAGAAAGCCCAAGAATTCAGTCTGGCGAGCTCCTCAGGAAGGAGTGACAGGTATTTCTAGTATGGAGTATTACTATACTGCTCCTCTTCTGTTCCTAGAACAAGAATTCTCCTACTGGTATAAAACCCTCATTTTTTATTCCTGCCTCCAGGTTGCAAAGGAGTAAGATAGAAATTTTAAAGCAGCCAGTCTCTAAATCTCCTGAATTAACTTTATCATTTTGTTCATCTTACTTCTTCTGTTGCACAACATTTCATAATCCCCATTTTATATGTGACACAAAAGAGCAGATTCAAAGCTATCTTTATCATCAGACTATATATGCAAGATGTCAGATAGTACACCAAAAACATGCAGTATCAGCAACATGAGAAGCCTGTCTTTTCCAATCATACATCTCAAAGGCTAAGTAAATTTTCATACATAAATGGAGAAGCCTGAAAAAAAGCTTCACACAAAGTTTTGTCCAGACCCTGAATATGAAGCCTGGAGAATGCAAAGTAGAAAACATCCTGTTGCTTTGTGGAAGACAGTCAAGTTATTATGAAGATGTGCTAGTGATTGGATGCTGATCCCAAAACATTGGGGGTTTTCCTTTTTGTCTCTCTCTTTTTTTTTTTTCTTTCAGTCAGTCTAATAAAATAAATTGCTTCTTCCTACATAACTCATCTCTATTGTTTTCTGATAAAGTGCTGGATACAACACTGCTACTATTATTCAATGTCTATCTTCCTTAAAAAAAAAGTGCCATCAACAGGAAAACAAGAATGCGTAGTGATTAGACCATCAGCTAGTACTAGGTGTTCCAAGAACTAATATCATAAGGAGTATTTCAGTAAGAGCATATGCAAGGAGTCGCCCAGTACTAAATAATTTTCTCAATACTTAGGAAAACTTGTTTCATCACAAGAAACAGACTTTTTTTTTAGTATTTTATAGTGAAAACACATAGGTGACTATGGGCTGGACCAACACTCTCTAGAAAGATTAATTCAGATAAACAGAATGGAGCACAATTTTCTACCTTCTGTTTCAAAGGAAAAGCAGTAAGAAAGGGAGTAAGAAAAGGTATTTCGTCCAAATGCTCAGCAGCTATACATGAATGTTACTCTTGACTGCATTTTTCAGAAGGAATGCATGAAATCCTGAAGGCCAAGATCTTAACAGCTGCTGATTGCAAAACATCCATTTGTGCACTGCAAACAACTAATGTTGATACTGAGGTATGATCAACGAGATTTTCACTTCATACAGAAATTACTTGGCTCGGTGAAGATACATAACAGCTTCCCGGCATGTTGTCAAACAAATCCTGCCACCAAAAACGCAGGAAGAAGATGTTATGCAATTCCCAGTTTAGCTGTAGGTTCTCTAGTTCAGCTGCTAAGGCATGGCTCACAACACAAGGAATTTAAGTGGGTATCTGTCTGTAGAACGCAAGGAGCAGTAGACTGTGCTCATTCACCGGTATTCACATGACTCTCCCTAAGCAGTAAAACCTTGATTCTCACTTACATTCTTTTCAAAACAGATACAACTGCTGCTTGACCACCTTTTAATCTCAGAAAGACCAAAGGCCAAACATTTTTACAAATGGGAGAGACCACAAAAATCCTGAAGAGAAAACTATCTTAAAGAAAAGGAAACTCTCTTAAAACCTTCACTGAAACTGCTGTGGGGGGAAGAGAGAGATCATCCTGAGACAACCAATGTAAAAGAAACGACAGGAACAGAAGAAAAAAGTGGCATTTATGTACATTGCTCGTCCTGGAAAATACTGAGTGACTGTGTAACAATTCTTTTCAGCTTTTCTAGGGTGCCCCTGTCTAGGTAATATGCCAAGTATATCCCTGGGCTTTCTACAAAAGGAATTATGCACTAATCATGGAACTGCAACCTCTTGTGGTTTAGCAGAAAATATCACAAGCACTTAGATGAAAACAGCTGGGATCATGTGTAAGTCACCATGAAAAAACAGGCTTTTTATTAGCCTAACAGCACTTGAAAGGTGCTGGCACTGTGGTTTAGATACTGACGCAAGGACAGCAGGCAGCCACAGTCACACGGCAGTGGCAAGTCAGGCCAGAGGAGCTGCTGTTATCCTGCTCACCTCTGCCCCGGCCATGCTGGGCTTCGTTGTTTGTCTGATGATAGGGCTGAAGTAACTTACTGAGTAATCTCAGTAAAAAGAAAGGAGAGAGTGATTCCTATCCAAATTCAGATTCCAACTGAACAAATACACACATTACGCAGCATAAACTGACACTGCAGTAGCCTAATCATCATACTTACCTTGGGTGGTCAGCTAGCAAACCACCAGCTCAGCACCCCGGCTCCTAATCCTGTGAAATTTGTTCAGCTCACAGTTTGAAGCAGATTTTGTGTGCAGTTCAAATCCACAAATGTGCTTTCCATTTGCAGTATCTTAGGCTCCACTGCAAAACTGCTTCAGGAACTTTAACAAATGCATTTTATGAAATGGACTGACAGAAGAATGAAACAAGATTTCCTATGTCATCTGGTCCCATCACCTGTTATGACAGGAAAGCATGACAGTTTATCACTTTCACAAAATCATTCAACTTCTGTCTTAAAAAAAGCCCCAAAATTTGTCCCCACTGTTGCCATGGCAGTGTTAGTCTGATCCTCAAGGGCTGGGTTCTAGTTTCTAGTCTACATCTAATATCTAGTTAATCTGTTTTGTTTTTCTTTTTTCCAGTACTGACCATTTGATTTAGTAACCTACTGTCCCCTTCTCGTTGTTCCCCTCCCTGATGCATATATAAACTTTTGATATATACCAGTCTGCAACTTTCTAGACTAAACAAGTAAAGCTCCTTTAATCTCAAATTGTATGTCAGGCTTTCATCTCTTGGCTGCCCATGCAACCACCGCAGTGTCAAGTCATGCTCCTATCCCTTTTGGAAATGCTCTGACTGGCAAGTAATCATAGCCAAAGAGGGAAGAAATCCTCTTTGTATTACCCCATAAGGAAAGTCACCCCTCAGGGAAACCCCTGGATACATAAGGAAGGCATTCATAGAGAAAGTGTATGGGCAAAAAGAGGTGCACGGCACAGAGGTGCCAGCAGTTGATGAAAGTGAAGGAGATGCTCATGATTGTACTTCCCTCATCCGACAGGATTATAGCAATTACAAGACGACAATAGCTGCAAGCAGATGGGCATTTCAAATACAAATGTTTTCTCCAAAACTGGTAGCAGCAGCAACAGCTGTGCTGAAATGGCAATGAGTCAGTGCACCAAGAAACACAGAAAGTATGTCGTCCTTCATGGATGGTCTTACACCTGCTCCTCTCAGACGGCCCGACACAATTTCTTTCCCACTAATTGTCTTCCAAGCTCAACCGACACTGAGCTAATGAGTGAATGATTAAGCACCAGCCCATGCTACTCTGTGCCCTGGATACAATTACCAAAGTTACAGCGCCAAGCTAAACACTTGCAGCTCATTTCCTCTGCATGAAATGGTATCAGAAGAGAAAAACGAAACTGAGGATGCTCACGCAACCACTTGGTTTGCACGAGAGAAAGTTTCAGCAATTCAGTGGGGAACTCAGGGAGAAAATCCCTTCTCCCTTCACACCATGCTCTAACTCTTCGTGTTGGAGCAGTCAGCACCATCACAGCCACAAAATCTGTCACCTCTCAAACTGTCAGTTCCATAGCACTGCCCTGCCACAAGTAATTTCAGAACACAACAAATAATTCTCAGAAATATGGATCCAAGCCTCTCTGAACCGTGCACCATATCCCTCACCCTGCTATGGGCCCAGCCCCTGCCACCTCCTGGCCCTACCAGCTCCATCCCTCCTCTCACCTCATTCCCTGCTGTGCTGTGGTCCCTCTGCCAGCACCTATTCTGAGCGTGGTGGGGCACTGCTGGCACTATCTGCAGGCATTCAGAGGGTCTCTGCCCGGCTGATTTCGAGGCTACACAGCCTTGTGAAGGTTTAACAGAGGTTACCTCTGCACGGGTACGTGGATCTCAGTGCTGCAGAACTGCACCTATGGGCACAAACCCTTCGCAGCTATGGCTGCAAAACTGGGTGTGGAGGAAAACTTCTGCTCTTCTCTGTTCATTCAAGTCTCAGCCTCCCTCCTAAAACTCATGAAACCTAAATCTAGGTCTCACACGCGCCACTTTTGCACTACAATGGAAAGAGGGAAAATGGAAAGAAAAAGTCCCAACTAGAAAACCCTCAGCAGCTCCAGCCACATGAAAATGTTTCTGCTCACCAGCTTCTCTGAGAAAGTTCATCAGCCATATGGCATGGTTTTATCATAGCTTTTATGTTACATTCTCTGTCTTCTGTAGGAGCAATACCTTACATATTTGTGCCAAATAAGGTGTTGCATTACAAAATCATTGAGGAAAAAGCTGCCAGTCGAAAGATTAGCATGAAACTCATCTGATTTTCCCTGGAGTAGGTAGATGTAGCATCCTTCTACAAAAAATACAGCTTCTAAATGCAACTTGGCTAAGTCTGGTGACTGGGGAGCAGCTCCACTAAATCCAAAAATTTTAGGAACTTGCAGTGTATTAGTCTCATCCCTCCTAAGTCCTTCATGACTTCTTCCCACCTTGTTTTGATCTTTCATTTTATTGCAAAACTGTGTCTTTTACTACCTAGGTCTGTCCTTCCAGCAGTGAACTCTCACAGCTAATGGTCTGGTGCCCTGCTCAGGTCTTTGGAAGACAAGCTGTGACTCCAAAGGACATATTCAGGCACTGTATCCTCAGATAAAGAACACTGCAGAACCACTGGTGGATGAAGAATGAAGGTCCTTTAATTCACCTCATGACAGGGCTGCATATAGAAACACATCTCAAGAAGGAGAGATACGATGACAACACCACGATTCTGGTAGCATGGTTTTCACAAAAGTAAAAAGCGGCAGGAGAAACACCAATATAATTCCAGCTGCGTCAAATTCTTACTCGTCATTTCAATTAATAAACATTCCATTTACTTTGGTCAAATATCCCTCCAGGTGTGTCAGGTATTTTATGCAGAGTTTTGATGAATGCTCAGCATTACCTTAGCCTGCCCTTCATTCTTCATCAATTCACAAAGTCTTGTCCCATTTTAAAATCTCAGCAGCTACAACGGCCTCCCATCATGTGCAGAGCACTCAGCTGCCCCAGGGCACGCTCTTTTCCTCTTAATTCTCCAAACAATACTTCTTTTCTTCTCCATTTTAACCTTAATCCCTTTAAAAAGAGTGAAATTTTGCAACAGGATTTGTACAAATCCCCTCATTTTCTGTTAATTAATTAGTTATAATAAAGCAACATTTATATATAAGCTATGAAAAGCTACTGCACTGCCTCTTGAACTCTTCTTACATTGAATGTTTTCTACTAGAAGACCTTCTCTGACAATAAGTATGGACATCTGTGTAGAGTCCCCCATCTGCTGACAGACGCTGTGAGACCGTTGCACTAACTTCACCCACTTCCAGCGTTCCCAACATGCAGCACAATCTGAGTTTCCTTTATGGCGAATGAGGTCTTCCCTTCCTGGTGTTAACTGTGCCTAATGAGTGTCTGCCCAGACCAGGCAGGGGCCGAGCTTGTCCCAGCTTTCTCCTTATGTCAGATGTCGCTCCTGCAGGGCACAATTAGGGGAAAAAACCTTTGGGAGGGGAAGGGGGAAGCAGAAGGCTGCTTTGGTGCATATGCAGATGGGTTTGAGTGCTCGAAGCACAAACAGACAGACACACACACACACACAGGTGTGTATGTGCATGCCTCTACTGGTGCAAAAGAATACATATTCCTGCCCTGTGGACCCACAAGTGGGTTTCTGGCGCACTGTTAACAGTAACTTCATGTTGCTTGCACAAAATGTCACTTTGCCCCTGCCAGGATGGATAAAGGCTGCTATTGTGCAAGAATCCCACTTAAGATACGGAGTATTTTTAAGGATGAAAGCACTCCAGTCACTGCAACTGCCTAGACATGCAGCAGTGAGACTAATTCCCTGACTAATGCCATACTATGATGCCTTTCTGGAATCACTTGTTACATGCTGCTTTTTTGCCCACACTGATTAACCACCACGCAACTAAGACAAAACACCTGCTACTGGTATTGAACTCATAGCCGTATGGTTATTGCACCAGCTCCTCCATCTATCTGGCTGGGTAGGCTGTATGGATATGAGGAGAGGCTATGCATTACGCAGCCACAAATGCTCCTTTGGCTCAAGACACTGAGACCAGCTGCGCCTTTCGTAGAGTCTGTCTTTCATAGTCTGTTATGGCTTGAAATGTCTTAAGAGCACATGTGAAGAGAGATGCTGAAAAATGAGTCTAAAAACCCAGATTCAGTTCAAGACACTGCTTCTGTCCATTCAACAGTTTCAGGCTGAGGTATGATGCTGTTTGCAGACTTGCAGCTGCCATTCACAGTGAGGGGCATAACACAAAGAGAATGAAGATGTACTAGGTTAGAGCCATTTAGACAGAGAGACTGATCTTACCTATCTTTCACAGACAACCACCTACATGCAAATAAGATCCAAACTTGATGTTGCTATATAGGGAGCTAAAACCCTTGTACTTGAAGAACACCTACATTTCACCTCAAGGTATTTTTTAAGGAGCAAGAATAAACAAATGCTAATGTATCAATCCATGAAAGTCAAGAGACCTGCAGCTGATCATTCAGCTACACTCACTTGAAACCAAACACATGCATTTTAAAATCTGATAGCTAATACAATAATCACTGAGCACAAATAAAGAATGAGATAAATATGAGTTTTTTAATGTAGTTTTCAATTAAAAGGTTACCAAGAAGAAAAAAAGTAAATTCACTGATTTATCTTCCTTAAATGCAGCATTGCAGTTTTGTGAGTTGCTCCTACATGCCTTCAATCTAGATCACAGACATTTCTGCCCTCCTGCCGAGGGAGAGGGTGATGCGTGCTCCTGGTGTTGTCAAGGAAAGCAAAACACCAACAGTTGCTACCTTGTGTAATTTGCAAACAGCAGCTAAGGACAGGTGAGAGTCAAAACTGTGTGGAAACAGATGTTTCACTAACTGCAGCACCTTTGCATGCAACCAGACAGAGCCTGGCTGTGAGTGGCAGCCCACCTCTTAAGAGTCAAAAGCAACATTTAAAAGGAAACCCTGACACTCTTTGATTAGCATTGTTTAAGAGCGCCTTGTTAAGCCAGAAAGGAAGTGGACATTTGGTTTCTAAGGAGCACGACCAAACAAAATACCATCTAAACAAGATAAATGTGGCAGCCCGAGCAAGTGGCATGTAACTCCACCTAGGAATTCCTCTTGCGAAATTGGTCTCCCTGGTGCTTGCAGACCCATCTACTGGGATAGACCCAACTCGGGGGGCACACTTTCACTCCTACACCGCTTAGGTGAATGAGCTTCGTGGAGGTATGTGCTAATCTGCGCTCCTGTAAAGCCTGCACTCCGGGCTCCTAGGCACAGATGGTGCGAGCGCCAGACCCGGCAAGCCTAGACAGGGCAGCCCGACCTTGGAGGGAGAAGGTCTCTTCCTACATAGGGTTCATCTAAAGAGCCCTTCCCAACCCCCCAGTGCTCCATGGGCACTGTTCCAGAGTCTGGGCGGAACCCAGGGACAGCCCAGCACGGATGTGTGCAAAGCCCACCCAAAGGCCATCCTGAAGGCACAGCAACACTTCCACACCCTCTTTCCCCACCCACTGCTGTTCCCTGCCTCTAAGTCACCGGCTTTCCTCCACACTCCCTCAGACACTGCTTCCAGTAAGGTATTCTTCATATGGAGCATGTCTTGTTAGTGGTGCTGCACATGTCGTCTGTGAGAAATGAAACCTTTTTGTTGCTTAACAATTCTCTGGTGGAAGCAGATCCTCTGGATGAGGTTTGATACCCAAGTCAGGGTACCCATGCCAGCCTGTGAACACAACAGCAAGCAGCAGGAAATCACCTGCATCTTCAGAGACATTACCTGACTGCCACCATGTTCTCTTGCTTGAGACCACAGAACCATTTAGTTTGGAAAACACCTCTAAGACCACTGGGCCAAATCATTAGCCCAACACTGCCAAGTGCACCGCTAAACCATGTTCTTCAGTGCTATTTCCCAGCTTTAGTGTTTCTTCAATAGCTTCTCCCCCATTTTAGGAAACAAGCTCCTTCCTGAGGGACCATCCAACCGCATTTGATGTACACTAAAAGCCTCAGACAGAAACCTCACCCAAACTCTATCTGTTTCCATCTGTATTTATTCTTTAAGAGTTGTGGCTTGTTTTTAATGGTGCTTTTACTCCTGTGCTTTTTGTATCACTGTACAAAGCTTTTTGCTTTCACTGTATCAAGTGCAGCAAAGGAAATTTAAGTTAGTGCAAGGCTTCTTTGAGTAGTTAATTGGAACACATTTCTATTACAGTCAGGTAATAACATGTCTGGCTCCAAATGGTGCTTGTGAGAAAAAGCAAGAAATTAAGTACATGAAATGAAGTCACTGTTCAAATTTCTCCTGGAGCACTTCTCCATGTCTGTCATTGAACCTAACTTTTGTCCTTATTCCTAGTAGGTTAAGCATGGAAATCTTCCTGGGAAGAAAGGCTGCAAGAATGGCTCCTCAAGTGCTTTCTCTTAGGCTAGTATCTTACTCCATGGCAGCCGATTTCAAGGGAATATGATGGTGTGCATGTGGTGGTGACACCCTTCTCTGCATCCCTCTGGAGGCCCCAATTAAAGAATGAAAGCAGAGAGAAGAAGCTCAAACCTGAGCAAGTAAGAGACATGTAAGAGACAGACATGTCTCTTACAGACGTGTAAGAGTCAAAAGGGAACAGACAAAGCAACTTCCCTTCAGAGATGAAGGCTGATACTGAGACTGTAAAAGTGTACAAGCAGGAAAACAGGGAGCAAGATGACTAATTAAGATACAGCATTTGTAACATTCAGTTTTAACATCAAATTTATCTGGTATGTAGTTGTCACTAAGGTATTAAAGAACACCAGACAACTCGACAGAAGCATTTGCAACTGCAATTAAAAGTTAAAACCAAACAGAAAATGGGGAACATATTCCACTTTATGGTTTTTTGTCTGAACTGTACCTATTTGTGAGTTCTATAAGTTCTTCTGACGGACCTTTTGGAGTACCCCTTTTGGAGTACCGTGTTTCTTTGTGGATGCCTGAGTGTGGAAAGGGCTCAAGAGATTTCAGTGAGCTGACGCAAATGCTGAGCACATCCACACCCAGAGAGATGGTGAACTGCCCAAGTGACTGGAACAAAGAGGACATGTTGTTCACAGAGCAGGCTCAGCAGACAGAGTCAATGCCTTTAAGATGGTTCATTCACTGGGGAGAGTGGGGCAGGATGTGTTTTGATCATATCATTTTCTGTAGGGTGGCTAATGAGCTCTACATAAATAATGGCAGTCTCCTGTGCAGGCGCTCCGTGGTTAAGGATGGCCTTGGGGCATCATGCTACAAAGGGCAGGGACTCGAGTGAAATGCTTTACAAGCACCTCAGCCACTTGTTGAGGAGGGGCAATAACTACTTCAAGCTGTAAAGTACAGACACATAAGTCCTCCGATTCCTATTTATCGCATCGTTATTAACTCTTCACAACTTGCTTATCAGGATGGAGGACTTGGGCAGCACTTCACACATTCTCACAATGTAATGATAAAGAGTATTATCACTCTATGTTGAAAGTAAGCACGTCTTTCAGTGAGTCAAAAGGAAAGCTATTCTATTTTACTCTAAAGGACAATTACCAAAGAAATGTTCACACAAGGGGGACGATTGGTTATTTGCACTGCATGAAGGCGAGGGACCCTGTCCTGTGTTTACAGACAGCAGCTGGAGGTGCTGGAAGTCAAGTTCCATTGTGAGCAAGCACAGAGAACTGTCCCAGCTTAAGCAGGAATGTCTGGGTGTATCTGATGTGACAGGGACCCATTTGAGGGAGAAACCTGAAACGCTGTGTCCCAGGACTCCCAACCAAGCCTGTCAGCCCCTCCCCATTTTTCTCATTCTTTGATGCTCTCCCAATCATGACTATCAATCCCTACAATTTCACTGGCCTTTTGAGACTGCTTAGACAGAGATCTCCCTGTCAGACTAAGGGAGGCTGTCTGCTGTGTCTTAGATGCACTATGAGAACAATTCTTTTCAAAAGCACCAATATTGGTCAGTTTTGCCCAATCGATGAGTCTCATTAAAACTGGGTGCAGAACTTCACGTGAAGTCAGTGGGCACAAAGCAAAGGCACTGCTGAGATGTTAAGCGTTTTTGCTAAACCCTCAACCCATTTTATACAGGAGAAACAGCAAAGGCAGTATGGATTCCTGAGCACCAGTGGCACTCCTGGGGAACGTCCACACAGTGTTTTTTCCATATGAAATGAATACCTAAAGCAAGATTTTAAAAGCCATGCCTGAAGATCATGTAATCTGCGGATCCCAAGTCGCAACCCTGTCTCCCCTTGCCTACATCCTTTCAGAGGTCAAGTCCTGGGGGATGCTTGTTTGTCAATGTTGTTAAAGGTCAGGACTAAGGTCCATCCATGTTAAATAGCAGCACAGACACAAGGTTTGCTGTCTAGGTTTGTTGTTCCTCCTCACACCACATCCTCAGGCTAAACTAAGCTGAATTTTCGCTAAAGCATCTCCAAAGTGAACCTTCCCTTGATCCACAGGCATACGACTGACTTGTGTGACTGCCTCGGAGATGAAGAGAAAGTGGCAAAACATTTTTTAAGTGCGATTAAGATATTTTAATTGGTTAATTAAAAAGCAATGTTAATTCACACAAGGGCTGTCCTTACTGACAAATGTTCTACTATTCTCTGCTCTCATGCTGCATTTTACCTTTGACATCCTCTATGATTCCTTAAACTCCATTAAAAGAACTCAATAGGCTTACATTAGTTATATTAGTCAAAAATGACATTTTTCATGTGCTTTTAAGGAAAAAGCATATGTTGGTTTTCGTTTAAAAAGCATATATTCTATGGAATAACTGGTATGAAAACCGAAGGAAACATTCTTGAAAAATTACACAAAGTAATGTTATTAGAAAAAAGTTCTTACTTAAAAGAGCATCTGTATAAATACCTGTGCCTTTATTTCTATTAAACTCGTTCATGAGCACAGGACAAAATCTAGGAAAAGGATGAATCTTCTTGAGTCTTCTTACTTTGAAGGTACAGAACAGTAAGACTAAAATAGTGTGACTCTACAGAAAAACTCATGCATACTACCAGACATGGTTAGGATTTTGGAACAGCTAAGAAGCCTAAATAAATAACAAGGTTCGTATTTTCTCACAAACTCACAGATGTGCTAGGAAAATATTTTCTCATTTGGTATTCTTCTCTCTTATATCAATATAATACACAGATTGAAGAAAACTTCATCTAATTTTCTCTGCCCCACTTCCAATCCTTGTCTTGGCAACACTGCCTGAGGAAAAGAAGGTAACTTTAAGTCCAAAAATGACAGGAGAGATCTTCTGCCTGTTCTTGAAGTGCACTGCTGATCTTCCCTGTCTGTTCGAGTGTTCTCATCCACTCTTTTTCAAGATGAAACTGACAATGGCATAAAACAACTGGCTGACTCTTTTCCTTTTTCCTTATTTTCCTTGTTCATTTTACAATTTCTGTCTGCCTTAGACCATTCACTTTGATGATGGTGTGTCTGCTTCAAGGATAACAGCACTTGGAACTGCAAGGCAAGCAGAAGTGAGGGACTGAAGCACAGCACCACCTCCCAGTGAACAGGGGGACACAGGAACAGTCTAAATATTTAAGTCTCAGAAGAACATTCACAAGAATGGACTGATCTATTTTCCTCAACATGTCTCCCTTTCTTTGAAGGT
>WAAG01021316.1:0-12983 GCA_013390105.1 Tichodroma muraria
TCAGCAATATAGTTACTTTGCTTCTCCCTTTGAGGTAATCTAATTCATTAGACTTGTCACAGTTTAAATATTAGATCTTTGCTAATCTAGTTTGACTGAAATGGGTAGAGTTTCACAAGTAGCTCTACCAGCAGATTGGAAGTTGCAGTCTCCAAGAGTGGCAGTGATCAGGGCTTGAGAATAAAGATCATCAACTTCTTTAAGGCAACATAGCTGCAGCTAATGAAAGACACATCCACTGTCAAATATAAAAATATATCATAAAGCACCAGTTACATTACAATGGATAAATACAGACTATCCTGAGACATTTAAGATATTATGTTTTCCTCTAAACTGGAAAATTTTTATTCTTTGTGTATGTTTGAAAATAAAGTGATTAGGGAAACAATTTGACCCATGTGGTTATAATATGATAACCATTTGGCTGGGAGCCCATCTGGTTGCTTGATTTCTCTCACATTTTGTGAAGTAAGATAAGAAAATTCCCAGCTTCTTGAAGGTATTTACCTTTTGATTAATTATAATAATTATCTACTTATTTTCTTATCTCAATTAAACTCTTATTAAACTCTGATCTAATTTTCAAATACTTACTAATATTGGCAAATAAAAGAGTGGCTTATTCTGTCAGAACTTTAATGGACAATAGAACATAAGGCAAATAAGGTCCCAATACTGCCCATGTAGAATAAAAGCGTCATCATTAAAACAAATTAAAGTATTTGTTAAAAGAAATAATATTCCAAGTGCACTTCTGACAGATTGTTTCAACATAACAAAAGTGAAGTATGGGTTAATATTCCAACATATATTTTACAAAGAGTTGCAAGAATTTTCTGTCAGAAGAACCACATCATAGCCAGAGAAATATGCCAAAAGCCAAAGCTTTGGCACTACTAGACGACTGGGTTAATGACTAGTGAAATACCTGAACTTTAATCAAGGAGATGGGCTGAAATCAGGCCCTGAAAAGTTGTGTATGAACATCTGAATTGCTTACTAAAATTATGACTATGCAGGTACCTATAGCCAAGTATCAAAGCATATGGAAGGAATCTGAAAATGACTAGCATACCCTGAGCTGCTGATTGCAATCAAATTCTGTATAACCTTTTTAAAGCAAACACTTATCAAAATTCAGTTCATGTTCTGGCGCTATCTAATATTTCTGTCTTTTTACATTAATATAACCTGAAGGCAGCCACTCTGCACCAAGAAAAGGATCCAGGCTGAGGTGCTACTGATTTCAATATACTCAGCATCTACAGAACAACTTGGGAAAAATGTTTATTGTCATTCTTATGCTGAGATCCCAGACTGTGTGCTGACTACTTTCCTGCTCTTTGGCTTTCCTAAACCTTAGCAATGGTCTCATTTCTCTCAAAATCCCCATCTACTACAGACTCAGTTTTTTACTCTCCTTTGAGGTTGGCTCCTGATCCTTTCTTATTCAGTTTGAGTCAGAGTCTGGCAGCTTTTGACACACTAATTGTGTCAAAGCTTTTGACATGTTTTACACCCTAATTAAAACTGACTCTATTGATCCAGCTCAATCCTTCAGGTTTTTTCTAATCAAAGACCGGGCAGCCCAAACCAGATTTACAGCAGGATGTTAACCTACAATCACACCAAGGAAGGCTGCCTAAGAGGACAATGCAGAGCTATATCTGTAGAACAGTTATCGTCCACACAGGGCCATTTGTTGCCTACAAAGAAAACCTGAAGATTTTTGTGGTGAAATGGTAGCTTTCCATGGTCAGCTCTTGTTTTCAAAATCTGTTGGATACAAAAGTCTATGGCTATTTAAATAAGCACTGTCAAGCAACAGAGACAAAATATTTTTCATAAAATCATATTTTTTATTCCATTGAATAATTTCCTTGTCAAATTAGAAAATACATAGGAATGGACTGGGAAGTCCAGCTGATCCGTGTATTCAAATTGAAGAAAACATAATATGAAACTGTCACTATCACAGTAAGGCAGGCTCTGATTTTGTTTGTAGCCTACCTATGTTAACATTACAGCTATAAAATTTAGGATGCCAATAACACTATTTACATGTTGGTTTCCCAGAATCTGCTCCACTAACTTACCAGTTTTAAGATTTGCACCTTCCAGAGATGAAAGCCTTGTGTTTACCCTTCAGGCAGAACAAGTATCTGTGCACCTCTGTGTGTCTATTATGTAGGTAGCAAGTGAATTTGGTTCCTAGCAGCTTTTAATTCAATGCTTGCCTTACACAGTTGCCCCTCTTCAGACACAGATAACCATGTGAATTTTTTGCAGCTGTCTGCAGATCTCTTGAATTATCATGGTTTTTAGTCAGTGGTCCCCCTGATTCTGCAGCACTTCATCACAGAAACAGAGGTAAGCAATCTCAAACTTCTCTCCTGCAGCACATCCCTCGAGGCACATCTATCCATGTCTCCAGGTAGACAAAATAACCTCTCTGCTGCTAGTCTAGGACTGATGAAATAACCTGGAGGTAGGAGGGCACTGCCTGGAGTTGCTTTGTTTCCCCACAGGTCCTCTTGATTGCTGCTGGTCTCTCAGTACTTTCAGTCCTTACAGACCTGCCTGCCTGCACAGGCTAAGTGTCTGGCTTTAAATCAAAATGACCATACTTTGAAAAGGTGTGTTTTGGGGNCCAATAGAAATAAATGGGCAGCTGTCTCCCTGAAAGTGATCACAGGGGTAGACACGTGGGTCCGCTGTGAGTGATGCTCTAGGTACGCGTTGACAAAACACCAAGGATGTAAAGGAAGAGCTCAGGTCATCACAATCCCAGCCTCTGTGCTGCAGTCACTGCCCATTCAGAGGTGGCTGACTCTCAGAGGGTTGAAATAACCACAAAAGTGCAGTTGCACAGGAGATGACTTCTCTCCTCCCCACTGCCCATTTGTAGGCAGATCCCTCATGGCTGCTGTGATGTGCAGGAAAGCCAATATGCTTCAGCATCACACCCACTAACATCCCAGCTAGCACATACCTAGGCATGATGCAGCCATCTCTCAGAGCGATCCAGCAAGCACCTCCTCTTTGTCTCTGGAGAGCTCTTGGTGACTGCTCATGACATGGAGTAAAATCTGTCACCCTGCACTCAGCCCCAATGCCAGCTAGAGCTATCATCTGGATGATTGAATTCAATCACTAATGGCCCATTTACTTTAAGGAGGCCATTCTGCAATTCAGAAAGGTATCTTGCCTTCAATGGGATGATTTTGCCAGGGAATATATCTATAGCTCCTTTTCTGTTGATAATCCAGTAAGAAAAAGTAATTTCTGGAACTAAGACTAAGCAAGCTTACTTGCTTAGTCTCTTCTTAGACTAAGCCCTCTTCTTAGTGTCTGGCCACAAATTTAAAATCATTGCAACTGCTATCAGCATTTTCTCATTAATATTATAGGACAACGAAAGCCCCTGACTTTTCTTCTCTTTGTTACTTTCTAGATTGTTGTACAATAAGAATTCAGCAGGATGTACTTCCATCTTCTCTCTCCCTTCCTTTCACTTGTATGTTGGTTTATTTACATGTTTTCATCTCTTATCCAGAACTGAAGATCCTTGTATTAAGTGATAACCCTTTCATAACTTCATACAGGCTCTGGTGTTCTAGAGAGCAGTCCTGACCCCATAGAGGCTTGTTTGAACAGTTTGCCTTCCTGGTCCAACTTAACCCTGCTAGCTTCAGATTTGATTGATTGCTGGATTAGCAACCACCTGAAACTAATCCCAGCTTTTCTGACTTTTAGGGCAGCAGCAGATAACACAAGGCAATAACAATTCAAACACTGTGAGCAGTGATTACTTGACCATGACATAAGACGTCCCTCTGATTTTTGCACTTTTTAAAATTTATAGCTTAAATTTTACTCCAGACTGCTATACAAAAGCATACTATAAAGTGTTCCCTCAGCAAGGCCAGAGGCAGATGCAACATGAAAATTAACAGGGGGTTAAAAAAGGAGAAAAAACAATTTTAGCAACAACAGTGAATAACAAGGAAGGGACTGGGGCAGAGAAAAGAGTTCAGTACCTCTGTAGTAAAGCCACTGGTGGGAGAGATTGTTGTGCCCTTCCAAGAATTACTTCTGTATTTTTGCATGAAGTGAATTACATTAGCAGTTATATATCAACAGACAATGAAATACGTGACCCCTTGTGCAAGAAAAGTGAATTTCTTGCTTATGAGGTAAGTCTTGCTTTCCTTTAGAATCTTCCTGCTCTGGTCCCTGCTACT
This sequence comes from Tichodroma muraria, assembly GCA_013390105.1. Taxonomy (NCBI): domain Eukaryota; kingdom Metazoa; phylum Chordata; class Aves; order Passeriformes; family Sittidae; genus Tichodroma; species Tichodroma muraria. The sequence goes on from WAAG01021316.1 coordinate 4,248, forward strand.
GGTGCAGCCCTAATGAGCAGGAAGAGTGCTTCCTTCCAGGCAGCTGGAGTGCTTTCCTGGAAAATAAAAGAGTTAATCTCAGTTAATCTCATCTTTTAACTTTCTGGGTAAATGTTGTGGCCAAGAGGCTTATTAGACAAGGACTGCAGCATCACATCCTTCTATGCTGCTCTGGCCCTGGCACAGCACAGAGCCCTGACTCAGCCTCAGCCCCAGCCCAGTCCCGGGGACATGAAGAAGTAAACTCCATGCTCTCAGGTCTGGGGAGGGAAGGATGAGAGGCAGGATTTAAAGATTACATCTACTGTCAGGCACCTGATTCTTTTTATAGGACTTGCCCGCTACGAAATGACCTGTGTTTAACACTAATACCACTGGAAAACAACATACTAAAGCAAAATGTAAGAGCTATCTCATGGTGAATTATGATCTGAAATATTCTGCACAAAAGGATTGCCACAGGCTTTCCCACATGCTTACAGAAAGAGCTTTCCTCCCCCCCCCAACTCCTCAGTAAAAATAAATAAATAAACAAACACATTCCCTGGGTATCTGGCAGCTTGACTAATTGTAAACAAGCTTTCAAATGAAGGACAAAACAGCAAGATTTTAAATCAAGTCTCTCCTCAGTATATAATTTTAATTTGAAATTTATTGAAAATACATTAGAGTAATTATCCACTGAATCTAGCATTCATTGACAGTGAGAGAGATTTTAGGTCAAATGATTAAAATGTAGTATTTTATAAAACAACACTTCCTGTTCAAAGTGATAAAATGAGTGAATTTACACTAATGATCAATAGTGGCCTTGGGTTTAAGCAACCAATGTATACAAGTCCCTAAGTTCCCTAGGTTCTCTCTCTGCACATATTCACAACTTGTCATTTGGCCTTAGCCTTCATCTCAAAAGCACTGACCTTTTACATATCTAACCTAACAGTCATGGTTTCAGCCTGTGGCTAAGATTAAATCCTTCTTTGCAGCTGTCTCTGCTTGCAAAGCCCAGCCTCAGCCTTTCTACCTGGTTTGCAAACCAGCTGCAGTCCCCATAACATTTGCATGAAGCCTGGGAGTGATAAATGCATGTGAAAAACATTATTAATGTATCAGCCAGCACATCAGGGGCCGATGAGGCACTGAAATGAAGTAATGACAGTAGATCACAGCTTTCAGTGAGTTGCTGAGCAGCAATATGTTCCACACCACCTAAAGTAAAGCTAGTAGCCCAGGTCCTTAAGAGAAAAGTTGAAGAGTGTGGGGACAGTGGCTTGGGCTGTAGAGAGGTCTGCTTTGAAAGAGGAGCCTTGCAGATACAATCCAGTGTTGCTTCTGCCTGGTAAATCATGCATTAGGCTCATTCACAAAACAGTTGGGACTAACTGTGGTCCCTCTGCATGTGTTAAAAATTTCAGTGAAACCCAAGATGACAGAGCATGCCCACGACTCAGAAGGTGACGTTCTGCTTTCTGAGTCAGAGCTGAGTAGAAAGAGCAGCATGGTGCTGGAGGATACTGCTCCTGGACAAGAGGCAATGAGCTCAGAAACACTGACAATCCCATGCTGCCGTTTCAGGAGACTGCTCAACTATCCTCATCACTTTCCAAGCAGAAATTTACATCTGCACACCGAAGTACCCCTTACAATTCTACTGCAAGGACATTTGTCATAATGTTCTTTCTAAAAATTTATACAGAAATGGTAAATCTTTGCTGTAGTTTAGTCTGGAGATGGCTGCAACTCTGCACAGAATGAAGCAATTCCTGTGTGTTGTTTGTACAGCTTTTGGGACACCAAAAAGGTGAAAGAATCTATCCCATTAAAATTTCATTCTATTAACAATCCAAAAGACTAACAGAGAAATCATAATTTACAACATTTTTGATAATAATAGGATCTTTAAACACAAAACAACTGACTATAGCAGTTAATCTCAGGATAACCTTTAAAAGCTTTGGACTCTTGCATGGTCAAGGAGTGATATAAAAACTATTTATTGGGTGTTTGGTGGTGGTGTTAAAGAAATAGATGGGATTGGGAATCTTTTCCTCTCCTCTTGACCCTCTTCTGGATACTGGGATACACTTCCCTGTGGAGTTTACTTTCCAAAACGAGGCACTATGCAGTATGTGAAGGAGAGAGCAGAACCACGGGGCTAAGTGAGTATCACAAATGGAATAAATACCTTGTTGGTTTTCTAATACATTTGATTTGTGATTTTGGAGGTTAGGCTTAGCTGAGAGAGGCTAAACTAATGTAATGCCCTAGTTTGCCCCAAGCAGGATAGATAAGCCCGCAGGCACTAGTGCTGGACCTTCAAATGTATTCAGCTTCAGTACAGAACACTTGGTACAGGAAGAAGAAACAGTGATAGAAGCAAACCTTGGGCTTGAAGCACCTTGGGATAGAAGCAGCTTGGACTGTTCAGCCTCCAGCACTAGTAAACATCCACCTCTGAAAGCCTTTATGCACTTTGACATCACATTTCATGGTATGTGTGGTATTTGTTGCAGTAGTTGTTTAGAACACACATAAAGGAATTTGCTTTTCTCATGGGTCTGTGGAATTTCGGGCTGACAGAGCAGCTGTTCCAATATCCGTCATAGTAAGGACTCCATTCTTCCAGAAGAATAAATGGGAATTCTTGCTGCAAAGTCGCAGAGAGAAGGGTGTGACAATGGAGTGACTGCAGAAAGAGGCCTCTATGTGTCCCAGAAGACAATGGGAAATTAAAGAGCATCATAGCAAAGAGATGTGCCAGCTACAAAGTTTGTATTGAAGTTGCCTCCAGGTACTGGAGAAACTGCAGATATGGAGCATATATCATACTGTAAGTGAAAGAATAATTAGAGTCTTTAATACAGTATTTCATAAAGGAAGATAGGGCAAAGGATTTTTTTTGTTTACAGAACAACTAAGGGAAATGGGTGAGTACAGTGAAAATGAGACCCCTGCTGAATCAGAAATGGCATATCTAGTTTTCTCAGCTGCTCAAGACAGAGAGAAGTCAGGTGGGAAAAACTACAGAAGACAACAGAAGCAACTGCTGTTTGTTCAGGAAGATGAAAGACATGATGGAAATCGAGTTTCAACTTAGCTGAGAGGAGGGTGGAACAGGAACAATATGTAAACCTCAAAGAAGCTCATGATTCAGAAAACAGGCCAAATCCCTGTATGAATTCTTTCCAGACAACAGCATAAACCCAAAGAAGAAAGTGGGTTTTTATTTAATCTGGTAGGAGTTTGGTCCTTGTCTTTTTATAAGGAAATAGAAACCCAAACTACTATTCCTCTCAGTATTGCAGTTAAATTGCTTATGTTTCTTACATAAATATTTGCTTGGAAGATTTAAGCTATCGCATCAGAGATGCCAGGCCAACCTGAGGATGTGGAATGCATACTAAAGGCAGCAAAACTGACTGTAGTCCAGTATAGTGTGTTGTCAATGAGAAATGAGAGCTCCAGGACCCTGTTCAGAGCTCCACCAGAAACTCTTTCACATCCATGTTTAAATTTGGGTGTGGTGTGACTCGGTGTCTCCATATGAATATACTCAGTAATATTGCCTTGTAATCCACAGGTTTGTAAAGTGTTCAATGCACTTGCAATGAAAGTGCATAATACTGAAAGGACAAATCATTGTCCACAAAAGTATAGTTGTAAAACATTAAGTTTTCTCCCCAAATTTAAGAAAAATCAGCTGTAGTGTTAGATGCAGACAGCAGATCATGTACAATGTTTATCAACACTTCACCATAACATGTTTCTGCTGATCCATGAATTGTAGTTCAAAGTTGAAAGCTGATGATTTTTAAAGTGGTGGTGTTGTGGGGATTTTTTCCTGTTCACAAAAATAAGAACAAAGAAATTATTATACAAAAACCCAGAAAATTTTGTTCTGATAATTATGTCTTGTGCCTATAGTAGGCAAAATTCATAGGATCTCTTGATAGCAGAAAAATGACTGTATGACTTTGAAAATAATTATGTATGGTGTTTTAGACACTTTTTAAATAGTAAAGTGTCAATGCTTGTACATCAAGCCAATGATGGAGAACTCTGGTGTGGAAGACCTGACCTGTCATGAGGCAAGAATTAACTGACATGCTAAAAAGTTATGAAAACCAGCAGTCATTGCTACAAAATCACTATGTAGAACTTCCCAGGATTTTTAATGAATCCATCAACCATAGAGAAATGCAAGCCAGAGACAGTATTTCCCGTGAGGAATGTAGAGGATCTCAGAGTACTTTCAAATCAGATATATGCTCATTGTAGAAGCAACAGAGCATCTTCTGTGAAAACATCTGCTTAAAAGCATGCCACACATCACACAGACATTTTGGGCAGGAAATTAAAAATATGTCTTATGAGATTGCTAAGACTAACCACTTAAACTTAGTGTAAATGCACTACTCCATCAAGCTTTGCCCTGGCTTCTGGAGGAAATCCTATTTCTTTTGAGAAAAGGTGTTTGACTAACAAAATGAATTCAAACACACAATTTTAGTTCAGCCAATGAGCTCCTTCATGATGTGCACACCTTAGTCTTGTAGACCTGTGCTCACTTATGGGATCCCATAAAGTAGTAGCAGAGAGGTAGGAACAGCACATCCTACTGCTTCCTGAACCTGCCAGCAGCCATTGGACCATCGTCAAGCCAGGGGAATAGGTCAGCATTTAGCAGCTTGAGGCGTGAGGAGTTGCTGGGGCAGCAGAGCAGTCCAGGGGTCTCCTCCCTCTGCTGCTCAGGCCAGCCCGTGGGCAGCCAGATCGCACTGATGGTCCTGGGGAGGGGTCAGGGTACAAATTATTGCTACGGGGAAGAGAAGGAACAGCAATTACTACCCCAAAGCGTTTGTCTGCAGCAGGGACAGCAATCCCAATCCTTCAGTGTCTTCCGCAGCATCCCTGCTCACTCTCATCCCTTCAACCCATCATCCTAAAAGTAAGTAAAAACAATTTAAAAATAAGTAAATTTTTAAACTAAATTTTAGTTAAACTGTTAAAGAGCCAACACATTTGTTAGCTCTTACAAGGAACAGGACATGCATATTTGCGTTTCTCTGGAAAAAAGGCTTTGGTAAATGTATCTGTAGCGTCTATACTCACATTTATTTTTATGTTAGGACATAACTACACAGTCAGTTGTGTGCTTGTCTGCTATAATTCACTGTGAGCAGCAGTTGTACTCTCCCACCAGCACTATTCTGACTCTCCAGCCTGAGTGCAATGAAGCAGGCAAAGGAGTAAAAAGCAAGCACCAGAGCTCCTGTGTTCTAATCTAACAGATGTGTGTGGAAGGATTTTGGACACCTCTTTCCCTTTTTTAACCCAAGCTAACAATAAATAAATCTACATTATTGTGGAACCTGAACCAACAGTGATAAATCTAATCCACTTAAGTTGCAGAATAAAAATAATCATTGTAATGTCTTTGCTTCTACTGTTTACAGAAAAAAAAATCCTTACTTTAAATAGTTGGTGTAACAGACTCTTAAGGTCTGTTAATAAGTTATATTTCATAAAGAGAAAATTGATAACAGATTTTCTATGGGTCATGAGGGTATGATCTGACTTTGGCAGTCAGGGCTCTGAATGTGAAAATCACACATGACCATCTTGGCTGGGAAAGGATGGCTTGTGGTGGGTGGCAAAGTGAGCTGCTTGAGAGCTAGAGAAGCAGCCAGTGGTGGTAAAGAGACAATGTCCCCTGAACAACAGTCAAAGCTTAACAGTCTGTATGAGCAAATATTTCTTTATGAAAGTATTAAAACAATTCCTTCCTGACACATCAGTGAATTCTGGGAACAGCTGGAACTTGATAGCTTAAAGGACAAAGATTTTTTTAGCACCACAGGGTTGACCAGGATTTTTTTCTTATTTTTTCTAGAGATTCAGGATATTCATAGCTTTGTTGGAGAGAAAAGCAGAAGAGGAGATTCATTATACAACATGTGCAACATTAATTTTGGGTAGGGCTGTTGCATAAGCCACCCACCTCTTTTGGCTTACTATCACTAAATATTTTATGTTCTTAGTGGACATCCTGCTTGCATTTGTGAGTATACCAAAAGAAGTCACTATATTCAAGCACTCAAATTCAGTTCTGACAAAGCAAGGTGGTAGGAATGCTAAACCTTGATGCCCAGTTCATCATTGTATATCATTGTGCCATGGCCAACACAGTGCAAGGGCACCTAAGCTAGCTCCATATCAGAAGACTTTCCACGTATGGAAAAGTATTGATGGCAGCACAGAGCGTCCTCTCAACAGCACTGCAGGCCAGGAAGCTCTCTCAGCAGCAATTCATTGCAGCAGGTTTTGCTATAACTGTGACCTCCCTGAGATGCAGGATGAGCAGAGGAGGGCAGTCAGAAAAGCCTAAATCCCATGAATACAGAAAAAAAAAAAGTAAGTTGCATGGATCAAGTGACCTCTGGAATACAAATTTTACAAAATTTTACATCTGTATCCTTTCTTGACTGCACTCAAATAAAGTTAATAGCACTCTTACTGGTTGGCATGTTAATCTCACATATAAATTTAGCACAAAGCATTACACCTTTGTACCTCACGTCTGTTTCTATGCATATGCATGATGCCAGGAAACAACCCAGCCAAATTCCTAATGATAACAGCACAAAGACACCAGGGATACAATTCAGAAATTCAGCTTCATATACCAGTAAACTCCTTTATGTCCTGTCCAACCACTACACACAGTGGAGTTTTGAAACACACCTTACATAAATAAGAGAGGTGTTTAAAATTGATTATGTTTAGACCACAATTGTTTAAGAGAGAGAGATGGACATTTTTGTCCCTACAATGGGAACATATAGTGCCTATATTGAATTATACAGATTTGTTGGAAGTTTCTAGCCAAAAGCAACCCATGATCTAAACCATTTAAAGTACAAAATTTTGCCATCTGCAGGGTAATCTCTATAAGCAGGACAAAATACTACAGTTGTTGTGCATCAGGTTCCCTGGAAGGACTTGCCAACTAGTTTAATAACTTGTAAGGGAGATCTCTCAAGTCTCCCTTACAAGTTATTAACTTATTTGGCTTGCTTCCCAAGCAAGGCCACCACAAGAAGATAAAACCTCTCCCAACAACATTAAGAGATGTAGTCAAACTCAAGATAAGAGTTCCTCTGGGTCAGGTTGGCTAGTCTTTCAGATTCTGGAATGATTCGTTGGTTCAATACTTTGATCCCATTTTTGCCCTTCCAATCCACGTGCAGCTCTGATCAGTTCTTGACAGCAGTCCCAAGCATGAGTACTTCACCAGCATCCTCGTCACTCCTAGTCCCAAGGTACCTGCTAGCCAGCCTCCTTCCACAGTCCTGACACTCACATACTCAGCAAGAAAAGCCAACATCCTGTACTTCATTTACTCAAAAAGCTTGTACAAAGTTGTTGACTAGACTAGGCCTTTGTCTGAAAGGGAAAAATGAATCTCTGCAGCTACTTGAGGTGAACAGATATAGTGGTGGAAAACAGCAGACAAGCATCTAGAAAATATTGCAGTTAAATACCAAAAAGTGGAAAGTAGAATGAAGTACACTGCTTTGGGATTTAGGTTAGGGTCTTCATGGTAACAGTTTATTTGTGCTCTAGATATTTGCAGCTTGTATCCAGTCAGCCCTAGACAAATGTGCTGTTGCAGACCTGGAGCCTCGTTGGTTGGTGTGATTACAGCTTAAGCTATGTCACACAAGCTACTATTGACTCAACTGAAAAATTAACCCTGTTACTGCAAACTTCAAGGGTCAAATTGCCAGCAGTAAAACAGGGAAACCATTATAAAACACTGAGAGCAGGAAGTGTTTATGAGGTATCTTAGTGCAGAGCCACATATATTGAAGCTGATTTAACACTGCTCAAAGGTTGGGAAGGAGGAAAAAAAAGGAAAGAAAAAGAAAAATCCACCTTGGATCTGCTTGAAATGAACATTGTCAATTTGCTCAAGAGACCAGAGGAGAAAGTGGGTCAGCCAAAATATTTTGGTTTGTGTGATATTTTATAAAAGCTTTCTAAAAATCAGTTTCTAAGGACAATATTGAAATCTCTCATTTGGCAAAACTAAGATGTTTTCTTTTGAAAAAACTGAAATAATGCAGATTTTAGTGAAGAGACATTTTCTTTTTTTGTTTTTGTTTTGGTTATATATAAAAGTTGCCAAATCTAACAGAATTAATTAACATTTTTGGTTTAAATCATTTTCTGGTCAATAATATTTTTGATGGAAAAGGGATGCTTGGTTCAACTTTAGATCTTAGCGCTTGACAGGTCCCCTGCATTTGTATCCAAAATCAAGGTTTACAGGGCCCTGAAAAAAAAAATCTACCAGGAAGCCATGCCAGGATGCTTTTAGGAGCATTCTAAAAAGTCGTGTGTTTTATTACATATCAAAGTAGACCAGGAAATTAGAAAACACTGAACTAAGAACTCAGTTCTAGACACAACGTAAATAAAATCTGATCTTTGTTTCATCACCTTCCTCTTATACCCAGCTCCTTGTCTATCCTCTGCCTAAATTTTGCTAGATTTTTAATTCAGAAGGCAGTTGAATACCTTCCAAAAGTGCAAAGTTCAAAACAGCCATAACTCCAGCCATCACTGCTTAACTGCCTTGCTAATACCTTTCTGGCTAGCTTTAACTCTTGTTCCAACCTTCTCACCCACTACCAATGCAAATAAGACTGATTCATTAAAAAAAAAAAAAAA
>WAAG01021327.1:0-13906 GCA_013390105.1 Tichodroma muraria
CATCCCTCCTTCCTACTTACAGGAACATGACCCCAGCTGCTAACCCTCAATCTAGCTTTGTGTACTTCCCAGGCTCTCCTTCCACAAAACCCCCCATATGTTATTCACCTTGAGGCTCAGGATGGATGCTGCAGCAAGAATGGCAAACACTGCTTGCCAAAAAGTGAGCCCCCAACATGCTTGGCATGTCCTGGCCAGGCCTTGTCAGCTCTTTCTCCATCTAGCAGTACAGATGCTGTGTGTCACACTGTGAAATACTGATCACATTAACTAAATACAGAACTTCCCAGCACATCAGCTGGTTACCAACCAGCACTTAGATGGCACTGAACTGAAGACACTCCTTGGGAAATCTCACCTCAATGAAGTTTGCTTTGTTGGCTTCTACTTGTAATGTTGACTTTGTTTTATACTGTGCATAATAGTGCTTCCTAAAAGCATCAAGGTTTGTATTCTAGCCTTCCTAGAATAAACAAAAGCCAGTGTACCCAATGGGAACAAAAAAATTACTGTAAATTTAACTTAAATATGCCTGAACTTTCTGCGTAGAGCAGATCATCAGTATGCACAGCAGATAATACTGCAGGACACAAAAACACACTCCCAAGGCTGTGTCAAATCCATCACTGGCTCTGCTAATAGATAAAAGAATGTTTAAGGCTGGAAGCCAGTTCAGGTTCATGTCACATACCCCTCCCAGACAGCACTGAAACATGATACTGGTGCTTGGAGGAGCAACAACGCGGCTCTCCTCAAAGACCTGTTGCCATCTGTTGCCAAACCACATCAGAAGGGGATGACAAGAATCTTTAGTCCATCACCCTCTCATGTGCTAAGCAGAGAGACAGAAAGCAGCAGAAATATTCACATGCTGTCAAAAATTCCAGGAACAGATTAACTGAAGCTGGCAGAAAGGGATGTGCTGGTACAGACTGACTGGAGTGAAATTACTCAATATTTGGCCAATTCAAGTATATGCAATTTTCATAGAATGTTTATGTAAGAAGTTTTCATTGAGTTAATTATCCCAAAGAGATGAGATGGGTGAGGAAACAGGCGGAGAGGTAAAGCTACACGTAGAACACCAGCGTCATGACTTGTCCAGACCCAAAAGCAGAACTTGGGACATGAGTTCCGGGCCCTTTGCTCCTGGGACGTAAGAGATTCTTCCTCAAGTGAGCTCAGATCTCCAACACATTTCACAAGGAAACACAAATCCATTAAGGACTATCCTTGGAGAAGAGAAAGTCACTATTTTATTCCACATTCTTATTATATTTTCTTCCATATCACTTAATATAGTTTTTGTCATTTTTTCAGGTTTTAATAGACCATAAAAGTTACAACTTGCCTCCAGTTTGATTTTTTTCTACTTTACTACAAATATTTATCAGGCAAAAAATACAAGGTAGTGAGAATGAAAAGAGGTAGTATTAAAGTATAAGATAAATCATAATATCAAAAAGTTTGCAAAAAGAATCAAGTAGTCAATTACTCCAGATATCTGTTTGTCCTTTCTGACAATAGAGTTGCTTGACAGGCCTACACTTATAATAAGCACGAATTAAAGTGAGAAACACAAAAGCAACTTCTGCAAGTGTTTATAACTTCAGATTATAAATCAAAAGATTATTTGCCAAAAGCAGTTTCAGTCACTGAAAACTGATGACCAAAGTCATTACCACACCAAACGGTGCCTGTTAGATTGAAAGCAAAAGCCAAACTGTAAAATCTTTATCCCATCTCATTAAATGGCTATTAAATAATAGAAATGCACCAGTATTTCAGAACGACATTCCCAAACAATGAAGCACAGAAGACAAGGCAGAAGATTTTTCTCCCAAGTGTATTACTGTAACACAGGGATGATTTTAAGAAAGGTGATAAGGGGCAACAGCAGGTCACTCCCAGAGTGATGGGTTTGGGCTATTTCTTACAGCTGCACTTTACATGGTTGCTCTTCACATGTAGACAAGAGTGACAGAGTGCCCAGACACAGATAACATCACACATTTACAGCCATAGAGCAAATTGCTTCTGTCATTGCTAAAATGACCACCACTGTCTCTGTCCCTGTGCCCAGAGGCAGACTGGACATGCTGGAGGACACTGCCCTCTCCCAGAAAGTACAAAATCCAGGGGATACTTAAGCAACAAATAAGGAGGGACACTGGGTCAGCTGTGCTGGGAAGCCCATCCAAACACATCTCTGCCATCTTTTCCCACACAAAGCTATTTTGAAGCAGCCCAGTTCACACATCCCAATCCAAGGCCACCTCCTCAGAGCCAGCTGCCCACCCCACCACCAGCACCTCCCATGGGAGAGAAGAGGTGTACCAGCCCTATTAGAAAAGAGGCCAGCTAGGAAACAAAAGCGGGAAGGCAGTAGATTGCAAAGGGAGCAAAGAAAAAACAAAAATCTGCATCAAAACTAGCCCAGGGAGCAGTAACAATGAAGGCAGGAAAACCAGCAGCTTCAGCCATTAGAGTTTCCTTGCCAGCACCTGAGCTCTGTAAGCCACTCAGGATTGCATGTCTGAGAGGCACCAAGCACTGTCCCCTATTCACTTATCCCAGGTGAATCAAACTTACTGAACATAGGAAAAATTCTCTCAGCTGAGAGAGTCCTTGGAGCAATGAAACAGAAATGCAGAACGCTTGGGCTACTCTGCTGTGGCATTCCCTGCTGCTGTAGATGAACCTGCAGCAGTGCATCTCTGGGCTTTGCAGAGTGCCTGCCTGCTGAAGGCTTTGTTATCAGCTTGTAGTGAATGGCTCTTGTTAAACGAGATATTTCCCTTTGTATTTGTAGCAGAACTGATACAAAGAAATGCAAAAAACAATACAACACCACCAAAGCGAGTGAGGAAGTAAGCAGATGTGCCTCAGCAGCAAACAAGCTGCCTGGCCATTTATTGTTTTCATTTACATGATGTTTTCAGCTACAGCTGAAAGCATGGAGAGCTTAAGTGTGCCGTTGCTTTGTAAATTAACCAAGGTCCTTTTTCCTTTGTGTGATTTCTCTGGAATCACTTCCTCACTTGCCACACCTCTAAAACTGCCTTTGCTGAGCAAGTAGTATGAGGATTTTACTCGAGCATTCATATAGGATTGAACCACTTCTTGGCTGTTCTTGTCACAAACACCATTTGCACTCACTGTTATGACACAAGGATTATCTGCAGAGGCTGGTATCTCTCCATGCATTGCCTTCCACTCAACTTCATCCAGTGCCACAAAGCATTTCAGAATAGTAGGCTCATCACAGTCAGCTTTCTGCAATAACCCTGGACCACCTCAGACCTCTTGGGCTCAGACTCCACAGAGGAATACCTGGCTTCTGAGAAACAGCAGTATCTGACACTCAGCAGGACACTAAACAGATGCACACGTACAGTGCTGTGAGATGTTGCTTCCCATGGATTACTTCCCAGATACTTGGCTGATCTGCTTTCTCTACACCTATGCAAGCTAGTTGCTTCATTTTTCTTATCGGCTCTGATTCAACAAGAGGCTAAAGTACATCAGGACAAACAGGGCTTGAACTCACATACGAGCTCATGAAACTGTGGCTGATGGTTTAGCCTCAGCAACTCTGCCTTCGTTGTTGAGTGGTATGACGAGCTGGGAGCAACAGAGAGGGTTGTTGTTTGAACTATTTAGCAATTAAGAAACCAAAAGACACTCTGAAATGTGCTCTGTATATAGATGTTTTCCACAAGCTGTTGTTGCTGTCTTGTCTTGGAAGAAATGTGTCACAAAATGAGCATTATTTCCCTTTTCGCCTATTTTCATGGCGTAGCCATGATTTGATATTTGTATCAGCAAGCAATGCAAATACTTCATAAAAGCCTTTAATAGTGTAATTCAGCTAACTGTGGCAACAGTAATCAGCAGCTTCCTTCAGACACTGAAAATCTGACAGCTTTGATTGCATCTCAATATTTTGCTAAAAGCAGGGATTGGTGTAAAGGGGTGGATTCAAGGAGCAGCATGATTGAACAGGTGTGTACAGGGGACAATCACGATCTCTATGAACTATTCATGCTATGCAAGAGAAAACAAATGGGAAAGAAAGTGAAGAAAAATGAGCATCTTCAAATGTTGTCCATATTAAATGAATACCAATTGTACCCACTTCAATGAATAAGTTCTGCCAGTAAGTAGATTTATGTATGTATGCTTTGAGATGGTACTGAATAATCTTCTTATTAACAAAAATAGCTCAAACATGACAGACTTAAATTCAGATTTAGGTGCCACTAATTATATTTTGCAAGTTTAAAAAATCATATAAACACATACATACTGGCTCTAACAGAGAAGGATATTTAAAAAAAAATAAAGTTAACAAAGTCAGGAGTAGTATTATTTATTCATCCATACTTTTAAAGCTGACATGTCAAACTGAGCAGTAAGTTGTTTTTCATTTAGTTATACCTCCTCTGTACTTAGCGAGGCATAACCCTAAAATGTTTTCACAAAATATCTCCTGTGTTTTCCTAACCTAAAGCTTCACCAGTTCTGCAACACCCCTTAACTGTAATTATACTTCCTCTGGAATTGCACCCTAAATAGAAATTGAACTATTCATGCTGCAAATTGAAACTCTTTAATGCAAAGCCATACAAATAATTTGCATTAGCATTAACCTCCTCCCAAAATTTGGTAAGATGTCTCCTGTTTCTCAGAAAGATCATACTAATTGCTGTTATTTTTTATCAAGTCCAGGCAAACACATTCAAACAAGTAAATGCCTGAGTGACCCAGAAAAACTTCCCTTTAACCTTTACCATAAGTGGATGACCCCATGTGAAGACCCAGCAGAGGAGGTGTCTGTATTTGGGAGCCAACAGAGTGAGAGCAGGCAGCATTTCACACCTTACAATCAGGGTTTGCACTTACAGAACAAAACAAAACCACTTTGGGGATTGTACAGCAAATGCAGAAGAAACACACAAGAGCAGTGCCCCAGGTTTTCTCTGGCCGAGGTACAAAGCACCCACAGACCAGTGATGCTAAGTTGCAATTCTGCTGCCTGGTTCCAGCCCTCTCTGAGCCCCTGACACGGGCTCACCCCTCACATGGGGCAGCTCGCCAGGAAGGGCTCCACCACCACCTGCCCCAGCCTCTCTGACTGCTTAGCCTTTATTAAAGGATACAGTTAGTTACTATTTCATCCCCACTGTTTGTCCCTAATCTTCTGGCGTCCTGTACCCTCCCTTCCACTTTTCTGCTAGCCTGTGCCACTGCAACTCATTAAACAACCCCTTGGGTCAGGCTCAGATCTTCCTCATCATCACAGCTACAATAGGCACTTGTAGTAGTAATAATAGGAAAAATACTTTATTTTCTTTTTCCCCTAGAAAATATGACTGTTGCAAGTTAATCAATTATTATTTTTCCTAAATACTGTTATCAACAGCAGATTTTACTGGTCAGATGCTCAACTTATTGTCATGACTGCTCAGGGAGCAGGACATGTACAGACAAGACATGGTCCTTCTGCATTTCCATGCCCACTGGAGTTTCCACGGGGAAGACACACTGCCCCATGCCACCACACACCTAAGCCAGAGTAAGGAGAATTCCCAATTCTTGTTATGCTTAACATTATTGCGGATTATCTACCAAAGAAATCACCACTCAATAAAATGAAAACCTCTGATTTAAGTAGTGTCAGATTCTAATGCACTGTGTGCAAAATACATAGGAAAACTCCTTTGCAGTAAGAAAAAACAGCATATACTTTTAGAAGAACTAATCCTGCAAGAAAAAGGAATAAGGCTACAGGAGCAAGCACAGAGTTTTCACCTCTAACTTCTACAATTTCATTATGGAAAACTTTGGGATATTTACTTTAATAATATGTTGTGAATATGTTGTTTCTGTGAACCAGCAGGGCTAGAATTAAATTATTTCAACAGAAAAAATTGTATTAACATTTGTTCTTGAAATGCAGCATTATGATAACACACTTTACTCTGCAAACATTTCTACAGACATTTTTTTTTTTTTTTAAATAACAGTGCCAGTTCTCTTCCTCCTCCTGAATAGGCTATTAATATACTCAGGTAATTCATTACTAAAAGAGTCCAACTAATTGTTGCAGGCCTAGTTACATACTGTTATATTTGTTAAAGGGGCATGGTCATGATAACATTCACTAACCAAATTCACATTATTCATCTATAGAAAATGGTAGATTTACAACCGAACCAACTTTAACCTGAAAAAGAAAACTCAAAGAGACACCAATATGCCTTACATCAGGGACATAATTTATTTCCTAAGCTAGGAACAGAGTTGTCATTCATGAAATGGCTGGAAATGCCTTCCCTTGGCCAAGGAAGAAGACGCAGTAACTCTATAATTCCTTCTGAATATTTCTCAACCACAGAGCTTGATAATTAGGCATTATTTACGTGCAATTGTACATGTTCATGGTATGCATCTTAAAACCCAGTAACTCTTCTGCCACACATCCAGGTGTGGAGCCAGGTCTCCCCTACTTTATAAGGGACTCACTTATAGTGTCAGCAGGGCAAGGTGACTCCTGAAATCAGCCCCAGGCAGGCAAGCGAGGCAGCTGTATTGGCTGAAGAAAGGCAATTCATTTTGTCCTGCTTTGTGAGGGTGGTTTTGTTGTTTGAAGAAATAAACAGGGCCTTGACAAAAAGCCTGAAAAGTGATCTGAGCATGTTGTTTAATCCTTCCTGCCGGTTTCCCTAGCAGTCTATGCTAATCATGCCCTGCCCCATCTGAAATCTCAAACACACAACTACCTGCCCGCCTTACTTCTATTTATTAGCTAAAACAGCCATCTGCAAAAAGATAGATCTTAACAGTACTGCATACAAGCCTAGCACAGAGAAGTGTGCAGTACTCATACAGACATTTTTGGGTTAGATTTGTGCTCTTTAACTGAGCAAAACACAAAGGAGGACAAGAACAAAAGGCTGTAGCAAGTGTCTCTGGAATCAGCTCATGCTACTTTTCCTGCTAGCTGTACACCTCAATTTTAATAGCTCATCCTGCTATTCTCTCTGCTCCAGTTTCAAAACCACATTGCAGCCAAGTACAGTGTAAGGTTAGCATCTTCAAGAGTCCTTTGCAACTTGTTTTTCAAGAAACAGCATCTGTGAATGTGATTGTTATCTGAATCCTTGTGTTACTCTACATCAGCTGTGAGACTGCTTAGGCTGAGAATAAGAGAACACTTCCCTGCAGATTTGTGAGCCAGCTCCACAGGCTGCCTATGGACACTTTACACCCAGTCTCCTTTGTGAGCTACTTCATGCAAAGGCATGAGAGCAGCAAGAGGATCCTAAAAGTAATCTCCATAAATTCCTATGCAGGAACACTGGGAAACTTTGATTGTTGAAGTGCACTACTACTGTTTGGAAAGAGAAAAATATCTGAAACATCCTTAACTGGGATGAAGTATTCACATGCTCAGAAAGGGGAGGTATGAAAAGAGTAATTTTTATTTATAATGATGTTATATGACTTCAGACTTGAACGCAAGCCATGGGGAGAGAACATCTCTTACATAAAAGGAACTTAAAGGGATCTCTTTCACATCTTCAGGTCATCCAACTGAGAAAAGCAGAACATTTCTACCACTGTTTAGACCACTTTTTTTCCTTGCTCTGGCCACAACTCTACATACCTGGATTCACACAAAATTAGAAATCACCCAGATAACCACCAGTTCTATAACTGGTGCTAAAAAACAGTGTTGGGAGGAAGATGAGCATCTTTGCAGAAGCTGCCTGGGTTAAAGCCACCCCACAGTGAGTAGCAACTGAGATGAAACATTAACGGGGGACAGATTTTTCCCACCTACTTATTAAGGACAGCTCCTCATCTAAATGAAGTGGACAAGTGCAGGTTGCTCCAAGGGCTGGAGAGCATTCCCAGCCTCCTGGCTCCCTCCAGCACTCCAGGGATCTTATGTCAGCAACCCAGTTTTTCAGACCTCTCCCCTCTTTTCCTTGCCCCACTTCTCTTCCAACCCTCAGGCTAAGGCAGGAAAACATGGTTTTCCCTGCTGAGAAGTCTCGAACCAGTCTGAGAAACCCTACAGAATTTTTGCACCTTCAGCTGCAACTTCTGGGCTATTTACTCAGTTTGCAAGTGCAAAATGCCCAAGCACTACACACCCAAGGCTCCAGGGCAGTGTAACTCAGTGGTTGGCTGGGCTAGGGATGGCCTGCACCTGTCTTTTGGGTGGCTAAACACACACTTGGGAAAACCAAGACCTTAGCAACAAAACTCTCTCTCCCAACTACTACCACAGCACAAAGGAATCAAATACTCTGCACATGAACAACTGGTTCTGAGATTCAGTGGGCATCCAGACTCCCCTGCCTGAGCTGCATCTGGTACTCACCAGTCTCCTGAGTACATGGGACAGAAATCAGCCACAGAGGCAACAAAACAGAGATCACTGGGGACAAAACTGGCCACCTCAATTCACCCAGCAATTTCTTTCATGGAAAACTGTGTTTCAGTAAAAGAACAGTTTTCTACAATATAATCCAAACACATATTTTAGTCAAAGTAATGGTGTCTCAAGAACAAAAAGAACAATTACCACTGAAAAGAAAAACAGTGGTTTATAACTGGGCTATAGCAGTTACTAGCCTTTTTTAATGGTGTGTTATACTATCTTATTTTTTATTTTTTTTATTAAAATAAATAATTTTCATGGCTTGTGTGTTTATAAAAGGATAAACAGGAATGGATTATTCAACATTTTCAGAGACTCTCTGCATTGATAACATAGTGTTGTGAAGCAGCAACTAAAAAGTTGCAGCTAGGTGAATTCAGTCTTTTATCTTTTTTCTTTGCCCAGGTGTCAAACAGGCAGCATTATGCCTTTTTTCTTGGTTAATTATCATTGCCATCAACCCACTGGATGGGGGGATAGTATAGATTTTACTGAAAGTGCCATTAGGCTATTTAATACATATACTCTATGACAAATAATAATTTAAATTCGCTTGAAGACTTTTTTGTTTTTCACATAAGTTAATTCAGTTGTGACAACATATATGTAAAAATGTAGCCAATGAATGTTAACTACATGTCTCTGCTATTTTGTATTTTACCAGGTTGTCAAGGAACAGATTTACAACAGTATGCAAAAAATGAACACTTCTGATGTCCAAAAATGTTTAGATAGTACTTTCCCTGACACAAATAAGAAATGGTTCATAATTTGCATTTTTAAGGCTCAGTTGGAGCAACAAAGATTTTATATGAATTTATATGCTTCAAAAGCCTATTTTAGTATTTTGTGTGAGAAGCACTGTTTCATTACTGACAATTCCCCGGTTTTAATGGGTTCTATACTCTATAAAATGCACATTCTGAATTTAATGGGAAAATGCACTACAGGATATGAATGTATCAACAGGAATACATCATTGTAAGTTATTCTTTAATCAAACAGTACAACTTTCTGGCTTTAGTCAGCAGCAGCAAACAGGACAAAGGATCACCAGCAGCACACCTCAGCTGGGGCCATGGCCCAGTGCCTGGGGGCTGACTGGTCACCACGGGCCCCAGACAAGGCAGCTCATTGCTGGCTGCACCACATCTCTTTGTCACTGGGAGAATGCCACAATGGGTTTAATTTTACTCTTCATTAGATTTGTGTTGTTATACAGTGTTTTCTGTGTCTGAACTCTATGGCTTGTCCTCTGTTTCATTCCCATGGACAGTTTGCAGTTTTATTATAAATCCCACTCTTTGGAATAATCTGTGTTAATTAGGAAATTAAAACATTGCCAGTCCTCAAACTACTATGATGGCACATGACAACATAAAGACAACCAATGACTTCAGTTGTTTGTAGAAAATGAAAGTCAGCCAATGAAATTTTAAAGTTCTGACCAAGTCACAGGTAAGAATGTGTTTTTAGAAAGGATTATACTTTTATCTATATCACAAAATTACGATGACAATACATGCTAAAAGAAAAAAAAGAAAATAAACAAAAAGAAACCCTGACTACTCAATTTTATATTAGTGCCATATAAATTGCTTTTAAGGCAAGATTACGTATTAGTGTTTATTTTCATGAAACATCTAAAACTGTTTGAAATATCTAGTGAAAGGAAATAGAGCAGAAAATCACTTTTTCTTTAGATTACTAAGTACGCAAACACGATTGGCTTTTGAGGCAAAAATAAATGCATAGAGGGAAACACCAGCAGTTTGTTATTACAGGGATCTTCTGAAAGAAACAGTTACATATGGGTTTTGTTCTGAAAATTGAGAGACATACTGTACTAAAACAAGATGCTTACCTTGGGTAACATGAATTTACAATACAGAGCAGAGAGATGATTTAAAAGTTCTCCTCAGTGGCTTCATAAGCAGATATTCTACTACAACACGGGTCCAATGCTTCCTTTAGCAGGCCAACCAAAAAAAAAAAAACCAACTGCAAAGTAAGCCTGAATATATTGAATGCTGAACATGCAGATGAGCTGCTGGGAGCTACACTGCAGAAGTACAACAGTCCAAGAGTGCTTAGAGAGCCAATTGATAAACAACCTTTATTGCTCTCCCCCATTTCATTCTATGCAATAAATCACTACAGTACATCCTAACACCTGTGACCAGGGTTCCTCAGAGAGCTCAGACAAGCATGACAAGGACAGATCTACCTGTACCAGTGAGAAAACAGCTACAGGTGCAGGTTGAGGTGTCCAAAAACAACTGACATATTACTTAAATATCTCTTCATTTAAAAAGTCATAGAGAATTGCATCACTGTGAACTATTTTCTGAGTCAATTCTTTCCCAGATATTTTCTCAGTGTAAGGAAATGAGCTCAAGATAGCAGGTGGGTAGAAGGAGAACAGTTCAGGGCAATATGACCCATAATGTGCTCTGCAAGAAAAGAAATCAAAGTGTTTCACATAACACATCACAGCAGTCCCTCTGAAGGCCTGATCTTCCCATGTGCTAGAAAATCTCACTTCCCAAAACCTACAAGACAAAGAACACTAATAGTTCCACATGGAACCCTTAGTTTTTAAGGAGCTACAGCAAGGGGGGAAAAAATCCAGCTCTCCTAAATACAGCCTTCAAAGGGAAAAATTGAGAAGGGCGTTATGTCAAACCTCAACAGAGTAGACCAATAAATTCAAACATCTAGTGCAGGATGTGCCAAATGAGTGAGACAAAAGTCCAGTGTAGGGAGCTCTGACCTGGCAGGTGGGTTGGATGGGGCACAGAGCGAGCAGGAGCTGACCCAGAGAGTTCAAGCTTTGCCTTGTCTTGCAGGAAAACAGGTATGGCTATCCCCATTTTAGTTGTGCAAAAAGAGAGGAAGTACATTGCTCCTAGAAGCATCTAGGTCTGGCAGAAGAAGAAATTGCAGGAAGAAAAAATAAAGACACAAATCTCCCAGTGTGCAGCTTCAGTGAGAGGTTCCTGCTCATGGTATCAATTCTCCCTTATCCCACTGAACTAGGTTATTTGAAAAATGCTACTTTTTATTTCTTTTCCCAGTAGAAAATAACTCCATTTGCTCTAACACATTGCAACAAAACATTAACAAAATGTTAGCAATCACTAGAGAAAAGTGTCCTCCAAAATTAGCTCTGTATAAACCAAAGGTAACCCTTGTTATGCATGAAGGAAGCCTAGACCTGGAAATAACAAATGTGTGCTCCCTAAGCATTTAAGGTTACTCCCTATTTCTTAAGGAACTGAAATATTTTTTTTCTCTAGGTTTTTCCTGGAAACCCCCATCCCTGCAAAGGAATGCCCATGGCAACAGCTTAAGCACAGCTCTGCAGCAAAACCTCACTGCCAACTTTCTGATTTTCATAACTTTGGAGCTCTGCAGCAACGCTGCGGCACATGCAGGTACCTCTCATGCTTATGAGTCCCTCTGGAAATGGCCATGCCAGGAAGATGAAAGGAAAACGGACCAGGATTTATTACACAGACAC
The DNA here is from genome assembly GCA_013390105.1 of Tichodroma muraria. Lineage (NCBI taxonomy): Eukaryota > Metazoa > Chordata > Aves > Passeriformes > Sittidae > Tichodroma > Tichodroma muraria. The sequence continues at coordinate 11,979 of WAAG01021327.1, forward strand.
ATTATCTGCTTCCTTCACTGACCTCCCCTTCAGTGTGTGCTATTTTCCAGCCTCTGCAGCATCCAGAGCCCAGACATTGCAGGACTGGCCTCTCCTGCAAACAGAGACCAGATGGAGCAAGGCTCCCCAAATGTGTTCTCTAGAGAGAACTCTAGTATTCCTGGCTCTGTGATGTATCATCTGCATGACCCCAACTGCCAGGACTGAGGAAGGGCAGTTCTGACCCCACCGATGCATGTGCCTTGGCATAGGCAGGGAAGCGGATGAGCTTGAAGGGGGAAAAGGACATTGAGGCAGAGAGGGGATGAAGAAGGTATCAAGAAGAAAGTGAAGTAAAATTATTTAAGCCAGAAATTCAATTTGCTAAGTGTTGAATTCAGCTTGGTCTCAGTGTTGTCTCAAATCATGGTCCATTAAAAAAAAAAAAAAATTTCAACTCAGCTGATCTTTCCTGCTTGCACTCTCAGAAAATATTTTTTCAATGATAAACCAGTTTTTTCTGCCTGGTAACCATCAATGCACTTAATAACTAAACATTGCCTTTGCATTCTCTCTGACCCAACTGTTTAAGCCACCAAGGAGACATGCTATGTACACAGCACAGCATTTATGCATCTTGACAGGTGGACTTACAGCAGTTCTTACACCTCATTAGCAGAAAAATTGGGACTGTATCAGCGAGCTTTGAATGAAAACTGGAATGGAACTCAGTTCTTCTAGTCCTTTCTCTGTCTCCTCCTGCTGTGGGGCCAAAAGCACATGTTGTGACGGAAAGCCCAGAACAAGAAAGGGACATGAAGGAAGATGAAAAGGGACCCGGCTCCTTTTGGCAGGATGCAGAGCTGGAGTGGTGGATTTTCCTCCACCTTCACTCAAGGCCAGACCTGACAATCACACACTTTCCAGGCATGCTTGTCCTTCTCAATCACAGCCATATCAAGGAACCAATGTGTGAGATGTCCCAAACTCTTCCTGGATATTCTAAGCTAACCAATTGTAGAAACCATAAACTCTGCCACATCATCTTGCTGGTAAAACAGCCTGTGTAAAGTCTTCATTAATCTTCCTGTTTAGAGATTTTACACCTGGGTTTGATACCAACTCCCACAAACACTGCATATGTGCTTTGTATTTCTCAAAGCTGGTTCATACTGGAAGACTGAAATTCACCTTTCAATTATTCTATGTACAAAAGCGCACACACACTTTTGGGCTTACATCTGCTCTGTGGCTCTCCTTGACTGAAGGCTTAGGGAAAAATAAGACATAAAGAGCTCCCAGCATTTTGCCCAGTGTGTTCTGTGTGTTTCCTTGCAACATCTGAACTGCTGTACATGTTTTATTGGCAAAGGCAGATGGTCAAAGTAGAGACATGAAAAATCTCCCAAATGCAATTACCTGAGGGTCTCTGAGTCACTGGGAAAAATTGAAGTGAAATATCTGATCAAATCAGGAAAACCTCTAAATTCAACCAACTGTAAACTGCTTACGTAGACTTCTGCAAAAAGAGACCAGTAAAACTTCCCAACATCATTCAAAGTCACAGTGATACCCCCAGGCCTCTTTCATCCTCCAACTATTCTTTAATATGCTGAGAGGTTTTTCAGTTGTTCCATTTTCTTCTTGCCCTCATTGGGCTGCAAGAAGAAACTAAATTAGTTCCTCCTCAGGTTGTACAGAATTTGTGAGCAGAGGGGGGTGTGGGGGTGGTAAGGTAATCAGAGACCATCTTACCTCCCTAACAGATGGACAGCTATTCTTCTACTCACAAATCTCTGTCTCAGAATGAAAATATAAGCCAAAGCCCTGAGGGAAATGGGCTTGAGGTGTTGAGAAGATTTTTTTTATATGTCTTTGGTGAGCTCAGCTAGAGGGACAATAAACTTCTGTCCACATGCATTCAACCACAGCATTGAATTCAAACGCCC